>JBAMBR010002404.1:0-5000 GCA_037044475.1 Zaprionus obscuricornis | reverse complement strand
AAGCAGAGCTATGTTGAAACGGGCAGCGGAATTTAAAGTATGTGTCTGTACGCGCTTTTAGTCCAAACAATTTGCTTAGTTATTGATATGAAGAAGCAGCGAGACACAGACACACAGTGAGAGTGGGAGTAAGAGAGACTGAGAGTGCTAGCTGTTGTCCGTGTGCCTGAGAAATCGGCAAAAATTCTTTGCCATCCTGTGAGCCACTTCATTTCCGGGGCTTCCGTTTTGTAATAATGAGACTTTTGCAGTAATCTCGCGAAATGTACAATCAGCAGCAGCAGCAACAGCAATAGCAGCAGCAGCAATAGCAGCTAAGAATGAGCAGCAAAACTTGCCCAGGCACGTGAACAATGTCAGCGCCATTTTCGATTTACTTTTGCTTTTGCTTTTTTGCTCAGTTACAGTTTCAGTTTTGGTTGTTCAAATGTCCTTCAGGTCCTTCAGGTGCAGTCAATCGTATCAGAAAAGAGTCACGTACACAAAACCAACGTCGAGTCAAAACCAATGGACAGTCAGCAGGACAGCTAACTGATCTAAGAAGAAGGCCACAACCAACTTAACGCTATCTCTCTATCTCATTCTAACACACAACGCAACGCTTTACAGTTTTGCAGTCAATTGCTTATGAAATTAATAGGATATGTCAGTGTTTAGTATTGACCGGAAGTAATACAATTGATAAGGATTATATACTACAATTCATCTTGCCTCACACTCACTACCCCCTCCCCTCTTTATAGCTCTTTGTGTATGTGTATATTGCGTGAACTGCTTACAAAGTGCCTGCAATGATTATGATTGCCCAACAGGGCGTATGACTGATTTTAACGACAGCTGAAGGCGGTCGCCTGTTAATTTTGGAGTGAGATTTACACATACACACACAAACATATAAATAAACACTGCTCATTAACATATAGAATGCAAGTAGCAATATGCACTTAATCTCATCCTTTTGACTTTACTAATTATGCGCTAATTACGTATACGCAACGTATGCTTAGATATATGTATGTTGATTTAAATATTTTCGAAAAATTATTGAATGAAAGTTTTATGCGAATTTTAACAAAAAAATAAATAAAAAAATAAAAAATTAATTTAATTAATTTTTATTAATTAATTATAATTAATAA
Organism: Zaprionus obscuricornis; assembly: GCA_037044475.1. Lineage (NCBI taxonomy): Eukaryota > Metazoa > Arthropoda > Insecta > Diptera > Drosophilidae > Zaprionus > Zaprionus obscuricornis. The sequence continues at coordinate 3,861 of JBAMBR010002404.1, read as the reverse complement.
CTAATTACTATTAATTTTTATTCATTGAGCACCAGTTAAAAATTAAGAAATTCCTTAAAAATTAATTTAAAAAAATTAAGAAAAATTAATAATAAATTAATTTGAAAAATTAAGAAAAATTAATAATAAAATAATTTGAAAAATTAAGAAAAATTAATTTGAAAAATTAAGAAAAATTAATAATAAATGAATTTGAAAAATTAAGAAAAATTAATAATTAATTAATTTGAAAAATTAAGAAAAATTAATAATAAAATAATTTGAAAAAAATTAAGAAAAATTAATAATAAAATAATTTGAAAAAAATTAAGAAAAATTAATAATAAATTAATTTGAAAAATTAAGGAAAATTAATTTGAAAAATTAAGAAAAATTAATTTGAAAAATTAAGAAAAATGAAAAATAAATTAATTTGAAAAATTAAGAAAAATTAATAATAAAATAATTTGAAAAAAAAATTAAGAAAAATTAATAATAAATTAATAGCAAAAATAATATTAAAATTAAAAAATAATTTTAAATTAATTAATTTATAAAATTAAAAAATGTTTGTGTAAAAATGAAAAAAAAGCTAAATAATTAATAATTAAATAAAACTAGTTAATAAAATTAATAAAAACCATGAAAAATTAAAAAAAAAAATTATTAATAATATTAATTCAAATTTTAAAATTAAAAAATGTTTGTTAAAATAAAAAAAAACTAAATAATAAATTAATAAATAAAAATAATTAAAAAATATGAATAATAAAATTAATAAAAAAAAACTATGAAAAATTAAAAAAAAAAAATAATTAATAAAAAAAATAATTAAAAATTTATAATAGGACAAAATGAATGCATATTAAAAAAAAAAATAAATATATAATAAATAATACAAATATAAATAATTATAAAATAATTTTTAATTAAATTATTAGCTGTATAATTTGACTGTGACAATTTTATAGTTACAACACGTTGTCATCACTATTTGTTGCAATTGGAAAATTGATGACGGAAATGTGTGAGGTAGATGCAATTATTAATTCACAATTCTCATTATGTTGTGCTTCACGCTGATTGTGAATTGTGTGTGAATGGGATGGTAAATATGTATGTATGGCGGATAGAGGATAGCGGCTGTTGGTTGGCGGTTGGCTTCCTGCATCATGTTTTTATTTAAATAATTTAATTGCTTTTCGATTTGTTTACAAGTTGAAAATGCAAATTTTGCATAGGCCGCGAGCCAGCGCAGAGGCAGCAGTCAATTGACTGCGATTTAAAATCTCTCAAACTACACTAGCAACATGCTGTATGTAGCATGTGTGACTGTATGTGTGTGTGTGTAAGTTTGTGTGTTTGCTGAGTAAATAATGTTGAACAATTGTATTTGTTTTTGTTGTTGCCATTGCCATTGCCATTGCCATTGCCCTTGCTGCTGTTGTCGTTGCCGATAATAAAATTAAAAACAATTATATTGCTAGCTGTGTGCAAATAAAAAATCCCTTTTTATAAAGTGCTTTAGCATATAGAAAGAATAGAGATTGCAAATTTAAACGCTTGACTAAAGCTTAAAGCACAGCAATAGCAACAGCAGCAACTTGATTTAGAAGCATTTGTATTAACATTTAGCAATATCCTTTGGCTACAAACACTATTTACATTTGCAATCAACTTGCCGCTGACGTGCTGCGACCAAAATGACCGTCGGCTGTTTACATAACCACATTAGCCAAGTGCTGAGCTAAAGCCAATAGTCAACATTGCCAAAGAGTCTGAGAATTGAAATCGCAATCGAAATCGACTCACAGTCAGCTACAGTTACAACTACATCTACAGCTACAGCTTCGTCTCTAGCTAAAACTCAAAGCACAGCGCAAGCAATTCAATTTGTTTGCCTCACTATCAACTTTGCTGCTGCTGCTTCAGCTGCTGCTGCTCCATTTCCTTTTGCTCTTGCTCTTGGTACTGCTTTGCTTTTTGCTATAAGGTTAACTAAATCTTTTGGCTATTCCCCTGTTGCATTTCCAACTGCTTGCTGCTCATGAAAAAAACAAAAACAAAAAATAAAAAAAAAATTGTAGGAAATTATTATTGCTTTTTAGAGGATGCGCTAGCCAAAGATCCCAATGGTAAACTCTCAGTGGCGCAATGATGAAACCAGCCAAAAAAAACTTTCTCTCTATTTCTGTTAGCCAACAGCAGCAGCAGCAGCAGCAGCATCGCTATGTTCAAGCTTCATTGTCCATTGTCTCGGTAAAAAAAAACACAAAACTTTTCTTGCTTATAAACTTAATGCGAGGCAAACCTGTGTTTCCACTACTGCTGCCATTGCTGCTGCTGCTGCATTATGCGTAAGGCTTAATACTTGTGGTAAGGTTAGTGGCTGCCCCAGGGACACAAGCGTCAGTCACATGAGAGAAGAAGTGAACAGTGAGCACGGAAAAATATTCATGCAAGAGAAACTTATTGCTGACTTTGAGCATTATACTTAAATCCGATTCAATTAAATTGCAAGCACAAGCACAAGCACAAGCACAAGCACAAGCATAAGCATAAGCATAAGCTGCATATGCAATGCAATTTAATTAACGTCGCTCGCCAGATTTTTGTTTACTGCCCAATGCTCAGTCCTTGGCATATGCTCTGCTTCTCTGTTTCTCTGCTCTGTCCCTGAAATCTGTATTCTGATTTCATATTTCAGATTCCGTGTATAGTACAACATGCTCTTTCTTTCTCTTTCTCTCTCTATCTCTCTCTCTGTTGATCTCGCCTGGTCAGTCTTCAACAAGCATATAAATATCCAGTGAGGCGTGTGTGCATGGCAGCATATCCTTCATATCCTTCACTTCATTATACAACAATTATGCAGAGCAAAGCATGCGTTTAATCTTTTGCCCTAGCCATATGCATATGTCTGTGCTTACTGCTCTCTCTCTCTCTCTTTCACTCTCTGTCTCTGTCGCACACAGCATACATAAATGCACATACATATGCGCTTGATTTCTGCATATTTGCAAAACTCTTTCTCCAACAATTTCAACTTTCCATATAATTCTCTCTATCTCTCTCTTTCTCTCTCTATCTCACTCACTCTCTCCCACTGTCGTGCTCTTATTGCATTTTCTGTGCGATTTAATACGCATTTAAATGCAAATTTGTATGCGAAATTATCTACGTGAAGAAATCTTCAGGTTTTAATAATATTTAAGTGCAACTGTATGTGTGCATGTGCATGTCTGTACATGTCTGTTCATGTTTGTCTGCTTACGTGTCACACAAAATGTCTATATACATATTTATATATAAAATTTTTATATTTACACATTAAATTTTATGCTTGATTTATATGAGAAACACTCGCAATTCAATTCTACATAAATTTCAATTGATTCTGTTTTCTAGAGAATATATATCAGAGCTGTAGAAGAGAACAAAAAGTGAGAAAAGTTCTTAGCTTGGCAAAGTAAACATTTATATACACTTTGCCAGTACTTATTGCAATATTATACAGCTGTGAAAAAATAGACATCAAATTTTTTTCAAATTAAAAAAATATATAAAAAAATTATAGAAAATATTATAAATAATTTTTAAGAATTAATTTTTTTTGCTGCTTAGTCTTTCTTCTATCCGAAAAATATAATTTGCACTATTAATAATATGGGTTTATATTTTTTATACAGATTCTTATATATTACTCTCAAAAAAAAGAGAAAAAAATGTAAATAAATTTTGTTAATAATAAATTAATCAATAAAATCAACGATTTCAACATAAAATTTATATTAAATGAAAAATCGTTTACTTAGAAAAATTTTCTATAATTTTTTTCGGTATCTAAAATTATTTTCACAATTATTTTCGGGGCTTATATTT
>JBAMBR010002403.1:0-92807 GCA_037044475.1 Zaprionus obscuricornis | reverse complement strand
GGAAACACATGCATCATTAATCCGTTGCCATTTATACAAAATTTATTTATTTTTTTTAAAATTATGAGATTGTTCCTGTGTGTTTCCTTCCTTCCATTTTTTGTATTATATATATATATATATATAATTTTGTGATTGTTTTGTAAATTAGTCATTGCGATTTTCCTTTTTGTTATTTAATATTCGCTGATTCATTGTTTGCATAATTTGTAAGACTAGTTTTTAAAACATTTTTTTTTTTTATTGACGATCACTAATAAGTTTATAAGACAAAAAGCGTTACCAAATATAAAAGAAGAAAGAAAAAAAAAATAAATTAATGAAAAGAAAAAGAAAAACAGCAGCAGCTAATACAACTAATAAAGCTCTACAAGTGACATGACATGTTTTTCTGCACATTATGCGGGAAGTCCATAATATCGACATTGAGAGATTGAGACAGACAGTGTAAGAGTGTTTCGCAAATTTGATCTACTTGCTTTTTGAGGCGTTGCCAACAAACCAACGAGAGACGATTGCTTAATCGATTGAAATTTAATAACTACTATTTACTTAACTCTCTCTCAGTGTCTGTGTTTGTGTCTGTTGTGTACTTGCAACAAGTGGCAAAAACATGTCAACAAATCCATTTATATAAAATGTGTGAAAATATCCATAAATATGAATAATGTTTGTGTTCATATTTATGTTCATATTCGTGTTCGTGTTCGTGTTCAGTGTTTAGTGTATTTCGATATTCGATATTCGTATTCGTGTTTTTTTTATTATAATAAATATTCGTATTCATATTCATATTCGTCTAAGTGTAACACTCGACTGCATAAATGAGATCGATCGGCTATAAGAGTTTGCCAAATATATTTAATGACATTTTATTTTTTGTTTTTTTTTTTTTTTTAATACGCACAGTTAGACTATATATAAATATAATAAATAATTATAAAAATATAGATTTTTTTTTTTTTTTTGGGATTTGTATTAGCGAATTTTAATTCTAATTTAATATCAAATGTATTAATATTATAATTATTATAATAAAGGAGATTTTTTGAAATTTATATATTTTGTGCGAATTTTCAATTTTAACACTTTCTTGTTAATTAATAATTATTTTAAACCGCAGTACAACTTATTGGTATAGTAGTTTAGCCTTAAAATCTCCGAATTTATTGAAGATATTAAGCTGAAATTTCTTCTATTGATAAATCTAGTCAAATTTTTAAAAAAATTTCATTTTTTTTTTTGTTATATATTTTTCTATCAATAAGTGTTTCAGGGCGCATATCAATCACTTAGCTAAGCAGCTGACAATATTTTTTTTTACTCATAAATCTACTAAAATTATATTATATTCCTAGCTAAAAAGCTGACAATATATTCCATCGATTTATCTGGAATAAAATTGATAAAATAAAAAAGTCATTTTACATTGTGTTTAGGCGCATTTTCATCTCAAATTTCCTAGACAATATCGTCTACTCATAAATCTAAAAAAAATTGTTAAATATAGTAGAATCCGGTTATAACGACTCTGTTTATAGCGTCCGTGCGGTTATTGCGACGAAAACACGTTGGCTTGGTTGGTCCTCATACAAACTTATACATACAAAACCCCTTTCGGTTAGTGCGTCTTCCGGGTATAACGACGTATAATCGTAGGTCTCTTGAAAGTCGCTATAAGCGGAATCTACTGTATTTCATATTTTACTTTATAGTGGTACAAGTGGTACAGCCGCATAACTCGGAAAATATTTAAGCTCTAAGGATCAAAATTAAGTAATTTCACTACACGTATTATGTTATATACATACATACATACATATACATAGCTTAAACAAAATATTTTCTACTTTCATCACATCACATTATAGGCTAAATGCGTATTTTACAATAACAAGTTTTTATAGCACAAGTTTACGTAGCATGTAAGGCAACAATTATACACAGTGCACAATTATGTTGTGGTGTGTAAAAAAAAATTCCTATAATTGCAACTATGTCGTAAATTGCAAATGTAAATGGTATAAAACGTTGGTCCAGCTCTCTTTTTCTCTTTATGGGCTGATGAGAGCGCATCGTCCTCAGCTGCAGTTGAATTAATTTGACTTGAGGCGACATGCTACTATTAAAGGGGAAACTGAACTGGTATTGGGGAGACTGCAACAGGTACAAAGATAGAGCTTGCATACCATCCAGCCAGTAACAGTAACAGTTGGGCGTTGCATCAGCGAAAAATCTCATTAGGTGTTAAAATATCTAATATGCAATGTATATGATTTTCATTTAGTTTCAGCTGCATTTGCACGCATTTGGTTATCGTGTAACGTTGGGTGTTTGGAAATTTATTCGCTTGGTGCCATAAAAAATGTATTGCCATATAACCACAAACGGGGCGGAACGAGGAGTGGTTGGGCTGGGTTTGGGTTTCGGTTTTGGTTTTGGTTTTGAGTGACTCTTAACTGTGTTGATTTTTATCTACAGCTCCCTGAAGAGTTTTTTTTTTTTTTTTTTTATTGGTTGATTGATTGATAGATTGCGACACTTTTGGGCATTATGCACCTGCTGTAACTATAAATTATAAGTTTTGATATGTCAATAAGTTTACAAGATGAACGACGAGTAACGAATAATCAAGTGATTGATGAAATCATAAAGACATAAAGTTCAACTGCTAATTTAATATCTTCATTTTATTAAGTGGCATTAAGTGTATGCAAATTTTACAGATTTTTTTTTTTTATGGAAATGCTGGACTATGAATTTCAGTCAAGTTTTGTTGGGATAAATATAAGATTTGTGACATGTTTGATCTCATGCAATAGCACTCACTTTAAATAGAGCAAAAAAAGACAAAAAAAAAAAAAAAAAAATGCTCCTGCAGTTTTAAAACGTTTTTTAAATAAAAAAAATTAGGTTTTTTTGAACGCTCATTTCTATGGCAATTATATTATATAATTGTCCGATTCAAAGCTAATTTAGTTGACATGTTTGAGTCTGAGTCTGAGTCCGAGTCAATAAACTCAATTGCTGTAAGTTTTAACAGGATAACGAAACAAAAAGTTTCCTCATAAAAAAAAAATACAATTTTCTAAGGATTATTCCTATGTTAGCTAAATATATATATAATATAGTAGTTTAATTTGTAGTAAATTTGACTAAGATATCTGAATCTAATTGTTGTAAGTTGCAGCCGTATAGCTCCAAAAATAGAAAAAAAAACACACACAAATTTTTTGAGAATCCTAATCCTGAAAAATCTGTAAAAGCAAAAATCTTTCTGTATAAAAAAAAATTATAATTATAAAAATCATTTGAAAAATAAATAAAAAATATTGCATATATAGGCTTGATCTTTAGTATTATTTTTATTCATATTTCAATTTTCAACAGATTAACAAAAAAAAAAAAAAAAAATTATTATTATTAAAAAATAAAGAGAATTGATAGTGTGTTAAATAATGCGCTATTTACAGTAAGTACATATAGATATATATAGATATATATATATATATATATATATTATTTTTATGTATATTCCATATATATATGTATATATATATATAATTATTCTTTGCTTTTATAATTTTTGTGCTTTAGTGCCAATCGCTAGACATCAGCTGCACGGGATTAGCCAAGAATGTTGGAGGCGGCAAAGCATCCAGACTACAAAAAAAAAAAAGTGTTTAAAGATCAGAGATAGACAGAGACAGAGACAAAGAAAGAGAGAGAAAGAGAGTGCAAGACTTACCGCATTGGCTGTGCAGTTTCTGCAACAATGGTGCGATAGAAACGTGGTCGTGGCGCCACATAGTTGGCCGATGCAAAGCTACGCGGATTCGCAATGGGGAAACGTATATTTGCATTGCGTCCAGCAAATGGTCGTGAGATGCGACTAATATCACCACCAGCTGCAGCCGCTGCACCAGCAGCAGCACCACCACCGCCAGCACCACCAGCACCGCCGCCAGCAGCAGCAGCACCAGCTGCAGCAGCTCCACCACCACCGGCGCCGCCAGCAATGCCCGCTGCACCAGCAAAATTAAATCCAAAGTTACCCAATCCAGCACCGGGAACTGGCACTGGTGCCGTATACATCGCTGACAGCTGAATGGGCACAAAGGCGGGCAATGAGACGGTCAATGGGACGCCAGGTGGTGGTCCAGCTGGTGCAACGGCATCGGGTGCAGCTGGTGCATCGGGTTCTGGGGCTGCTGGTGCCTCGGGTTCAGGATCTGCCTCTGGTTCAGGTTCTGGCTCCGGTTCTGGCTCCGGCTCTGGTGCTGGTGTTGGCTTTGGCTTAGCCTCGGCAGCTTTCCAGCCGGCAAGCAATGCCAAAACTTCCTCCTTGGTGATATGATTGGGACGCGGTGAAATATCAAAGCTATGACTAGGACTTGGACTCCAACCGCTGTTCCAGCCGCCAGAATTGAAAAGTGAACGTTGCGCACGATCAGGATGGAAAAATGGAGGATTTGCCAGGCACAAGTTGATACCAAGGCATATTCCAAGGATATACAATAGCGAAAGTTTCAACATGTTGTCGATTGTAGATTGTGGATTTTGGATTTTGGATTGTAGATTATGTCTTCACCTCTGGATATACGAATGTTGTCTGCGCGTCTCTGGGCCGCCCGCCACGTTTATATATGCCACAAGCCTGCCATGAATTGGGTTACCTGCACTGTGGCAGCAACCAAAAATAAAAATAAAAAAACAAAACAAAAAAAAAACAGGCCGGAAGTGCACAACAAGCAGGCGGCAATAGAGACGAACGGACAGATAGACAGACAGCCTAGCTAGGCTTAAGCCTTGCCTGGCATTGGCATTTGGTTGCAACTGGTTCAAATTGTTCACTCTGCGGCATGATTAGGAAGCCAAAATACAAAGACGAACAGACAGACGTACACCTGGACAACTGAACCATTGGACAGCTGGACAGGCGATGGAGACGGACAGGCAATGCTTAGGCGCATGAACCATTTAAGGCTGCATTGCATCACAATCAGCTAACCAAACTGGTTGCCGCCTCTCCGCTGCATGCACAATGTTGTTTATTTACTGCTATATATATATATTTTTTTTTTTTTTAAAGAATACCCTGTAATAGTCAGCTATGTATAGGGTATAATGTGTTACTAATATAAAATATAAACTTCATTTATGTTGAAACTGAAACTAAAGTAACGCAGCGCACAACGGATAGCTAAAAAAAAACCCCTATAATATATGCAGCAAATGGGATATTATGTGCTAAAGCAAAGTAATAATATAAACATGAGAAGAGAAATATATGGAAAATTTACGCAAAGAAATTTATTATAGCTAATATACATTTATAAAATACCCTGCAATTAATATTGCAAATGGGGTATGATGTACTAATAAATAATAATATAGAGAAGCTTAAAGCAATGAAATAAATTATAGCTAAAAATAACTGCAGCTAAAACTTACATCCCATACCCTGTATTTTATGCTATAAATGGGGTATGTTGTGCTACATGAAGAAACATAACATCCCATTGTCACACCACGCTCACTGTTACGTCTCTCATTGAAACGTCTCATACATTTCCTAGAGCCAAAAAGTCATCCTATTGATAGTGTATATAAAAGTCAATTTTGACATTATTACAAGGTATCTATTAGTCGATCATCAAACCAAATGTATAGCTAATGTTGAGTGAGTATTGAGTTAATCAATTGAGTTGCGACTGCGCAGAGCAATCCCATGATTTTTCATCCTCATGGAACTGGATGAGGACAAGCTCATAAGTAACAATACTGCCGGCGACCTGCAATTGCAACCAATTATTGCCACATGTGGCATATAAATAAAACAAACACTTGTCACACATACATGCAACTTGCAATATGCTACATGCTACATGCCACATTCAGCTTGTGACAATGCCACAAAACTTACCGCTAGAAACAGTTTCCTGGTAATATTGAAAAATCGTAGACCAGTGAGCGCCACAGTATCGACGGCTAGTTCACTGACAAAGCGCGACACTTCATCATTGTAGGCGGCATGTGGCACGTGCCGCAATAGACGCAATGGCTCACGCGCCCGTTCATGCACGCACGACACAAACAGGAGAACGGCCACCGAGCGACCAATGAGAAACGATAGTGAAAAGTAAAAGTATACTGCATGTACAATCGATGGCATTGTGCTGCAAGGAAGAAAGTATGAGTAATATTAGGAGTGTATATTTTGGGTGTAGGAACGGAGTGGAGAGTGAGGAGTAGAAGCAACAGTTTGGGAGAGTTGAAGAGAAGGACAATATGATGTAGGTGTAGGAGTAGGAGTAGAAGTAAAAGTAAAATTGGATGTTGGAGTAAGAGCAGAAATCTGACAAAGTTGGAGAGCGAGAGAGAGAGAGAATATATGAATAGAAGTACATGTACGAGTAGAAGTAGGTGTATGAGTATAAGAGAAGAAGCATAGGAGAGAGGAGAGAGAGTAGGAGTCGGTCTGGGAGTAGGAGATTAGGAGACTAAGAGAGTAGAAGAGTAGGAGTAGGAGTGGGAGTGGGAAGGGAAGTGAAAGTGAATGTTGAAGTGGAAGTAGGAGTAAAGGAATGTAGACAATGAGCATTAAGATTAATTAATTAAATATATATTTTTCTCTCTCTCTCTCTCTCTCTCTTCCTCTCTAAGAGTCTGTATTTCACTGTATCTCTGTCTCTTTATGTTTAAATATGTCTTGCTCTTTCTCTTACTCCCTCTTAATATTTATGTGTCTCTCTTTATCTCTTTCATACTCACTGTTCCTTTCTGTATTTTCATTTCCCTCTCTCTCTCTCTCTCTCTCTCTCTCTCTCTCTCTCTCTCTCATTGTCTTCATTTTCCACTGTTTTCTTCCCTCACTAGTTCTCTCATCTATATCACTAAATTTACATTTTTCTCACTCTCTCTCTCTCACTCTCTCTCTCTCTCACACACACAATAACTTACTCTCTATCTTTCTCTTTTCACTTGCTAAGTCTCTTCATCATTTCCCTCTATCTCTCTTATCATTATCTCTACCTTCCACCCCGCCACTCACTTAATGCTCTTCAGCAACTGCAGGCAGACAAAGTATACATTGCTGCCAAAGGAGATAAGCATGAGGCCAGAGACAGCATCATCGACTTCATTGATAAGTTCCACAATAGAGCGATAGCGTGTGCGTGTATATGTCCAAAATGTCTCCGGCATTGGCTGTGGAATATAAAATGTCAAAAGTGGAATGTTGTATATTATGACATGTGGAAAATGGAAAGAAAATGGAAAATGAAAAATGTCTGTTGCACCTGTTGCTTAAAGTGTTGCAGCTGACGTGTGAGACGAGCAAATAATTCACTTAATCCGATGCCAATGATCATTAGGAATACATCCATATAGGTCCAGCTAAATGTAAGTAATACATTCTGTAATTTACCCAACCAGCCAAGCCAATTGGAGTAGGGGAAAATATAGAAGAGCTGCAGTGCATCCGTATATAGATACGATTCAATGGGATCCTTACGCATGGGACAAAAATCATACCAAACAGCTGAAATGATGCTCAATAAATGTTCCACTGCAGAAAAGCAAAAAAAAAAAAAATAGAGTGAAAAAGAGAAAGAGAAAGATAGAGATAGATATTGAGATAGAGATATAGATAGAGATAGAGATAGTGATAGAGATAGAGATAGAGATAGAGATAGAGATAGAGATAGAGATAGAGATAGAGATAGAGATAGAGATAGAGATAGAGATAGAGATAGAGATAGAGATAGAGATAGAGATAGAGATAGAGATAGAGATAGAGATAGAGATAGAGATAGAGATAGAGATAGAGATAGAGATAGAGATAGAGATAGAGATAGAGATAGAGATAGAGATAGAGATAGAGATAGAGATAGAGATAGATATTGAGATAGAGATATAGATATAGATAGAGATAGAGATAGAGATAGAGATAGAGATAGAGATAGAGATAGAGATAGAGATAGAGATAGAGATAGAGATAGAGATAGAGATAGAGATAGAGATAGAGATAGAGATAGAGATAGAGATAGAGATAGACAAATATCCCCAATACTCAACTCAATGAGAGCGACATTACGCACAATGCGACATGTTGTATGCGTCGTGCAAGCTGTCGACGCTGTATTGCATTCTCATAGACAGGCAACTGTTGCTCCACTGTGGCCCAATGCTGCATTAGGTTTGGCCAATGACGCGCCAATTGTAGAAAATTATATGCTGCTAACCAATTGCACACATGAAATACAATTGGTTCTAGTGTGTGTGTGTGTGTGTAAGAGCGAGAGAGAGAGAGAAAGAAATTTATTAATTTGCCTCAAGACAAAGAATATGAAAGCCACAGCATGGAAGTAAGCAGTTCTTGCATGCAAGAGCGAAACTAAATAGCAAGCAGTTCAATTAGTTTTTCAACTGCTTGCAACTACTTTCAATTTACCTACACCACGCACATCGAGCGGACCATGTGCTGCCAAATTGATGGCAAATATTGTATCCAATGTCGTCAGACAGATGTAGATCAGACAGTACCAGGTGCAATAGCTGCGCCAAGTGAAATACAATTCTTGTTCTGAATCTGCAAAAATTCCGCGTACTGGCATTAGGCAAAAGCATTGCGCCATTACAAGTACTATTAAAAAAAAAATTAATTAATTATAAATAAAATAAAAATTATGCATTATGCGCTTAGCAGACGTTGCTCACCAGGCGCAATTGCCTCATGGAAGCTGCCATTGCATAGAAAATGATTGCGTTTAACGCGTTTTTGTTTTCCTGCAATTATTTTTAATGCATTATTATAAAATATTAATTTTTAAGAATTTTACCACGCCAATTTATATTTATATTGTGTTGCTGCAATTGTTGCATCCATTTGCCAGAATACTGCTTTAGTTGCTGCTGCAGTTGACGTCGATGCCACTGCAATCGTTGTTTTTGTTTGTGCATTGTCAATACGACTGCTTGCTTTGCATCGCTGTGCAAGCAGTGCACTTGAATTTGAATTTGAATATAAACGCAATTAAATTTCGATTATTATCGTATAATTTAACATTATGAACGAAAGTATGCAGAACCCTAACGAGCATTTAATTGATGGATGCAACAATTGCAGCAACACAATATAAATATAAATTGGCGTGGTAAAATTCTTAAAAATTAATATTTTATAATAATGCATTAAAAATAATTGCAGGCAAGCAAAAACGCGTTAAACGCAATCATTTTCTATGCAATGGCAGCTTCCATGAGGCAATTGCGCCTGGTGAGCAACGTCTGCTAAGCGCATAATGCATAATTTTTATTTTATTTTTAATTAATTAATTTTTTTTTTAATAGTACTTGTAATGGCGCAATGCTTTTGCCTAATGCCAGTACGCGGAATTTTTGCAGATTCAGAACAAGAATTGTATTTCACTTGGCGCAGCTATTGCACCTGGTACTGTCTGATCTACATCTGTCTGACGACATTGGATACAATATTTGCCATCAATTTGGCAGCACATGGTCCGCTCGATGTGCGTGGTGTAGGTAAATTGAAAGCAGTTGCAAGCAGTTGAAAAACTAATTGAACTGCTTGCTATTTAGTTTCGCTCTTGCATGCAAGAACTGCTTACTTCCATGCTGTGGCTTTCATATTCTTTGTCTTGAGGCAAATTAATAAATTTCTTTCTCTCTCTCTCTCGCTCTTACACACACACACACACACTAAACCAATTGTCTTTCATGTGTGCAAATTGGTTGCAGCATATAATTTTTGCATTTGGCACATACCAACCTAATGCAGCGGTAGGACGTGGAGCATTTATTGCATAAAAAAACTTGCCCGAATGCACATGTCGACAGCTTGCACAGCAGACCATCAACCACATCTGGCATTCTGGTTGATGTCACTATTCATTAAGTTGAGGTATTTGGGATGTTTGTTCTATCTCTATCTCTATCTGTCTATCTCTATCTATTATCTCTATCTCTATCTCTATCTCTATCTCTATCTCTATCTCTATCTATATATCTATCTATCTCTGTCTCTATCTCTATCTCTATCTCTATCTATCTATCTATCTCTTATCTATCTATCTATATATCTATATCTATCTCTATCTCTATCTCTATCTATATATCTATCTCTATCTCTATCTCTATCTCTATCTCTATCTATCTATCTATGTCTATCTGTATCTATGTGTACTGTATATATCTATCTATATATCTATCTATCTATGTATGTATATATATATATATATATATGTGTATCTGTATGTGTATTGCTATCTCTATCTGCTATGCTGTATGTCTATCTATCTATCTAGATATGTATCTCTGTCTAATATAATGTGTATCTCTATCTTTCTCTTTCTCTTTTTCACTCTATTTTTTTTTTTGCTTTTCTGCAGTGGAACATTTATTGAGCATCATTTCAGCTGTTTGGTATGATTTTTGTCCCATGCGTAAGGATCCCATTGAATCGTATCTATATACGGATGCACTGCAGCTCTTCTATATTTTCCCCTACTCCAATTGGCTTGGCTGGTTGGGTAAATTACAGAATGTATTACTTACATTTAGCTGGACCTATATGGATGTATTCCTAATGATCATTGGCATCGGATTAAGTGAATTATTTGCTCGTCTCACACGTCAGCTGCAACACTTTAAGCAACAGGTGCAACAGACATTTTTCATTTTCCATTTTCTTTCCATTTTCCACATGTCATAATATACAACATTCCACTTTTGACATTTTATATTCCACATTTCACAGCCAATGCCGGAGACATTTTGGACATATACACGCACACGCTATCGCTCTATTGTGGAACTTATCAATGAAGTCGATGATGCTGTCTCTGGCCTCATGCTTATCTCCTTTGGCAGCAATGTATACTTTGTCTGCCTGCAGTTGCTGAAGAGCATTAAGTGAGTGGCGGGGTGGAAGGTAGAGATAATGATAAGAGAGATAGAGGGAAATGATGAAGAGACTTAGCAAGTGAAAAGAGAAAGAAAGAGAGTGAGTTATTGTGTGTGTGAGAGAGAGAGAGAGTGAGAGAGAGAGAGAGAGAGAAATGTAAATTTAGTGATATAGATGAGAGAACTAGTGAGGGAAGAAAACAGTGGAAAATGTAGACAATGAGAGAGAGAGAGAGAGAGAGGGAAATGAAAATACAGAAAGGAACAGTGAGTATGAAAGAGATAAAGAGAGACACATAAATATTAAGAGGGAGTAAGAGAAAGAGCAATACAGACTCTTAGAGAGGAAGAGAGAGAGAGAGAGAGAGAGAAAAATATATATTTAATTAATTAATCTTAATGCTCATTGTCTACATTCCTTTACTCCTACTTCCACTTCTACATTCACTTTCACTTCACTTCCCTTCCCACTCCCACTCATACTCCTACTCTTCTACTCTCTTAGTCTCCTAATCTCCTACTCCCAGACCGACTCCTACTCTATCTCCTCTCTCCTATGCTTCCTCTCTTCTACTCATACACCTACTTCTACTCGTACATGTACTTCTATTCATATATTCTCTCTCTCTCTCCAACTTTGCCAGATTTCTGCTCTTACTCCAACATCCAATTTTACTTTTACTTCTACTCCTACTCCTACACCTACATCATATTGTCCTTCTCTTCAACTCTCCCACACTGTTGCTTCTACTCCTCACTCTCCACTCCGTTCCTACACCCAAAATATACACTCCTAATATTACTCATACTTTCTTCCTTGCAGCACAATGCCATCGATTGTACATGCAGTATACTTTTACTTTTCACTATCGTTTCTCATTGGTCGCTCGGTGGCCGTTCTCCTGTTTGTGTCGTGCGTGCATGAACGGGCGCGTGAGCCATTGCGTCTATTGCGGCACGTGCCACATGCCGCCTACAATGATGAAGTGTCGCGCTTTGTCAGTGAACTAGCCGTCGATACTGTGGCGCTCACTGGTCTACGATTTTTCAATATTACCAGGAAACTGTTTCTAGCGGTAAGTTTTGTGGCATTGTCACAAACTGAATGTGGCATGTAGCATGTAGCATATTGCAAGTTGCAAGTTTCTATACATATGCATGTACATATGTGTGACAAGTGTTTGTTTTATTTATATGCCACATGTGGCAATAATTGGTTGCATTTGCAGGTCGCCGGCAGTATTGTTACTTATGAGCTTGTCCTCATCCAGTTCCATGAGGATGAAAAATCATGGGATTGCTCTGCGCAGTCGCAACTCAATTGATTAACTCAATACTCACTCAACATTAGCTATACATTTGGCTTGATGATCGACTAATAGATACCTTGTAATAATGTCAAAATTGACTTTTATATACACTATCAATAGGATGACTTTTTGGCTCTAGGAAATGTATGAGACGTTTCAATGAGAGACGTAACAGTGAGCGTGGTGTGACAATGGGATGTTATGTTTCTTCATGTAGCACAACATACCCCATTTATAGCATAAAATACAGGGTATGGAATGTAAGTTTTAGCTGCAGTTATTTTTAGCTATAATTTATTTCATTGCCTTAAGCTTCTCTATATTATAATTTATTAGTACATCATACCCCATTTGCAATATTAATTGCAGGGTATTTTATAAATGTATATTAGCTATAATAAATTTCTTTGCGTAGATTTTCCATATATTTCTCTTCTCATGTTTATATTATTACTTTGCTTTAGCACATAATACCCCATTTGCTGCATGTATTATAGGGTATTTTTTTTTTTAGCTTTCCGTTGTGCGCTGCGTTACTTTAGTTGCAGTTTCAACATAAATGAAGTTTATATTTTATATTAGTAACACATTATACCCTATACATAGCTGACTATTACAGGGTATTCTTTAAAAAAAAAAATATATATATATAGCAGTAAATAAACAACATTGTGCATGCAGCGGAGAGGCGGCAACCAGTTTGGTTAGCTGATTGTGATGCAATGCAGCCTTAAATGGTTCATGCGCCTAAGCATTGCCTGTCCGTCTCCATCGCCTGTCCAGCTGTCCAATGGTTCAGTTGTCCAGCTGTACGTCTGTCTGTTCGTCTTTGTATTTTGGCTTCCTAATCATGCCGCAGAGTGAACAATTTGAACCAGTTGCAACCAAATGCCAATGCCAGGCAAGGCTTAAGCCTAGCTAGGCTGTCTGTCTATCTGTCCGTTCGTCTCTATTGCCGCCTGCTTGTTGTGCACTTCCGGCCTGTTTTTTTTTTGTTTTGTTTTTTTATTTTTATTTTTGGTTGCTGCCACAGTGCAGGTAACCCAATTCATGGCAGGCTTGTGGCATATATAAACGTGGCGGGCGGCCCAGAGACGCGCAGACAACATTCGTATATCCAGAGGTGAAGACATAATCTACAATCGACAACATGTTGAAACTTTCGCTATTATATATCCTTGGAATATGCCTTGGTATCAACTTGTGCCTGGCAAATCCTCCATTTTTCCATCCTGATCGTGCGCAACGTTCACTATTCAATTCTGGCGGCTGGAACAGCGGTTGGAGTCCAAGTCCTAGTCATAGCTTTGATATTTCACCGCGTCCCAATCATATCACCAAGGAGGAAGTTTTGGCATTGCTTGCCGGCTGGAAAGCTGCCGAGGCTAAGCCAAAGCCAACACCAGCACCAGAGCCGGAGCCAGAACCGGAGCCAGAACCTGAACCAGAGGCAGATCCTGAACCCGAGGCACCAGCAGCCCCAGAACCCGATGCACCAGCTGCACCCGATGCCGTTGCACCAGCTGGACCACCACCTGGCGTCCCATTGACCGTCTCATTGCCCGCCTTTGTGCCCATTCAGCTGTCAGCGATGTATACGGCACCAGTGCCAGTTCCCGGTGCTGGATTGGGTAACTTTGGATTTAATTTTGCTGGTGCAGCGGGCATTGCTGGCGGCGCCGGTGGTGGTGGAGCTGCTGCAGCTGGTGCTGCTGCTGCTGGCGGCGGTGCTGGTGGTGCTGGCGGTGGTGGTGCTGCTGCTGGTGCAGCGGCTGCAGCTGGTGGTGATATTAGTCGCATCTCACGACCATTTGCTGGACGCAATGCAAATATACGTTTCCCCATTGCGAATCCGCGTAGCTTTGCATCGGCCAACTATGTGGCGCCACGACCACGTTTCTATCGCACCATTGTTGCAGAAACTGCACAGCCAATGCGGTAAGTCTTGCACTCTCTTTCTCTCTCTTTCTTTGTCTCTGTCTCTGTCTATCTCTGATCTTTAAACACTTTTTTTTTTTTGTAGTCTGGATGCTTTGCCGCCTCCAACATTCTTGGCTAATCCCGTGCAGCTGATGTCTAGCGATTGGCACTAAAGCACAAAAATTATAAAAGCAAAGAATAGTTTTATATATATATACATGATTATATATGTATATATGGAATATACATAAAAATAATATATATATATATATATATATATATATATATATATATATCTATATGTACTTACTGTAAATAGCGCATTATTTAACACACTATCAATTCTCTTTATTTTTTAATAATAATAATTTTTTTTTTTTTTTTTTTGTTAATCTGTTGAAAATTGAAATATGAATAAAAATAATACTAAAGATCAAGCCTATATATGCAATATTTTTTATTTATTTTTCAAATGATTTTTATAATTATAATTTTTTTTTATACAGAAAGATTTTTGCTTTTACAGATTTTTCAGGATTAGGATTCTCAAAAAATTTGTGTGTGTTTTTTTTTTCTATTTTTAGAGCTATGCGGCTGTAACTTACAACAATTAGATTCAGATATCTTAGTCAAATTTACTACAAATTAAACTACTATATTATATATATATGTAGCTAACATAGGAATAATCCATAGAAAATTGTATTTTTTTTTTTGTATGAGTAAACTTTTTATTTCGTTATCCTGTTAAAACTTACAGCAATTGAGTTTATTGACTCGGACTCAGACTCAGACTCAAACATGTCAACTAAATTAGCTTTGAATCGGACTATTATATAATATAATTGCCATAGAAATGATTGTTGAAAAAAATTTAATTTTTTCTATTTAAAAAACGTTGCTTTTAAAACTGCAGGAGCCTTTTTTTTTTTTTTTTTTTTTTTTGTCTTTTTTTGCTCTATTTAAAGTGAGTGCTATTGCATGAGATCAAACATGTCACAAATCTTATATTTATCCCAACAAAACTTGACTGAAATTCATAGTCCAGCATTTCCATAAAAAAAAAAAATCTGTAAAATTTGCATACACTTAATGCCACTTAATGAAATGAAGATATTAAATTAGCAGTTGAACTTTATGTCTTTATGATTTCATCAATCACTTGATTATTCGTTACTCGTCGTTCATCTTGTAAACTTATTGACATATCAAAACTTATAATTTATAGTTACAGCAGGTGCATAATGCCCAAAAGTGTCGCAATCTATCAATCAATCAACCAATAAAAAAAAAAAAAAAAAAAAAAAACTCTTCAGGGAGCTGTAGATAAAAATCAACACAGTTAAGAGTCACTCAAAACCAAAACCGAAACCCAAACCCAAACCCAGCCCAACCACTCCTCGTTCCGCCCCGTTTGTGGTTATATGGCAATACATTTTTTATGGCACCAAGCGAATAAATTTCCAAACACCCAACGTTACACGATAACCAAATGCGTGCAAATGCAGCTGAAACTAAATGAAAATCATATACATTGCATATTAGATATTTTAACACCTAATGAGATTTTTTGCTGATGCAACGCCCAACTGTTACTGTTACTGGCTGGATGGTATGCAAGCTCTATCTTTGTACCTGTTGCAGTCTCCCCAATACCAGTTCAGTTTCCCCTTTAATAGTAGCATGTCGCCTCAAGTCAAATTAATTCAACTGCAGCTGAGGACGATGCGCTCTCATCAGCCCATAAAGAGAAAAAGAGAGCTGGACCAACGTTTTATACCATTTACATTTGCAATTTACGACATAGTTGCAATTATAGGAATTTTTTTTTACACACCACAACATAATTGTGCACTGTGTATAATTGTTGCCTTACATGCTACGTAAACTTGTGCTATAAAAACTTGTTATTGTAAAATAGGCATTTAGCCTATGATGTGATGTGATGAAAGTAGAAAATATTTTGTTTAAGCTATGTATATGTATGTATGTATGTATGTATATAACATAATACGTGTAGTGAAATTACTTAATTTTGATCCTTAGAGCTTAAATATTTTCCGAGTTATGCGGCTGTACCACTTGTACCACTATAAAGTAAAATATGAAATACAGTAGATTCCGCTTATAGCGACTTTCAAGAGACCTACGATTATACGTCGTTATACCCGGAAGACGCACTAACCGAAAGGGGTTTTGTATGTATAAGTTTGTATGAGGACCAACCAAGCCAACGTGTTTTCGTCGCAATAACCGCACGGACGCTATAAACAGAGTCGTTATAACCGGATTCTACTATATTTAACAATTTTTTTTAGATTTATGAGTAGACGATATTGTCTAGGAAATTTGAGATGAAAATGCGCCTAAACACAATGTAAAATGACTTTTTTATTTTATCAATTTTATTCCAGATAAATCGATGGAATATATTGTCAGCTTTTTAGCTAGGAATATAATATAATTTTAGTAGATTTATGAGTAAAAAAAAATATTGTCAGCTGCTTTAGCTAAGTGATTGATATGCGCCCTGAAACACTTATTGATAGAAAAATATATAACAAAAAAAAAAATGAAATTTTTTTAAAAATTTGACTAGATTTATCAATAGAAGAAATTTCAGCTTAATATCTTCAATAAATTCGGAGATTTTAAGGCTAAACTACTATACCAATAAGTTGTACTGCGGTTTAAAATAATTATTAATTAACAAGAAAGTGTTAAAATTGAAAATTCGCACAAAATATATAAATTTCAAAAAATCTCCTTTATTATAATAATTATAATATTAATACATTTGATATTAAATTAGAATTAAAATTCGCTAATACAAATCCCAAAAAAAAAATATCTCAATTTTTATAATTATTTATTATATTTATATATAGTCTAACTGTGCGTATTAAAAAAAAAAAAACAAAAAATAAAATGTCATTAAATATATTTGGCAAACTCTTATAGCCGATCGATCTCATTTATGCAGTCGAGTGTTACACTTAGACGAATATGAATATGAATACGAATATTTATTATAAAAAAAAATACACGAATACGAATATCGAAATACACTAAACACTGAACACGAACACGAACACGAATATGAACATAAATATGAACACGAACATTATTCATATTTATGGATATTTTCACACATTTTATATAAATGGATTTGTTGACATGTTTTTGCCACTTGTTGCAAGTACACAACAGACACAAACACAGACACTGAGAGAGAGTTAAGTAAATAGTAGTTATTAAATTTCAATCGATTAAGCAATCGTCTCCCGTTGGGTTGTTGGCAACGCCTCAAAAAGCAAGTAGATCAAATTTGCGAAACACTCTTACACTGTCTGTCTCAATCTCTCAATGTCGATATTATGGACTTCCCGCATAATGTGCAGAAAAACATGTCATGTCACTTGTAGAGCTTTATTAGTTGTATTAGCTGCTGCTGTTTTTCTTTTTCTTTTCATTAATTTATTTTTTTTTTCTTTCTTCTTTTATATTTGGTAACGCTTTTTGTCTTATAAACTTATTAGTGATCGTCAATAAAAAAAAAAAATGTTTTAAAAACTAGTCTTACAAATTATGCAAACAATGAATCAGCGAATATTAAATAACAAAAAGGAAAATCGCAATGACTAATTTACAAAACAATCACAAAATTATATATATATATATATAATACAAAAAATGGAAGGAAGGAAACACACAGGAACAATCTCATAATTTTAAAAAAAATAAATAAATTTTGTATAAATGGCAACGGATTAATGATGCATGTGTTTCCCAAAAGTATTTTAGTCAGTAGCATTACAATTACGTTGTCGAGCATGGTAAAAACTTTTCTATAATACGAGTAACACATTGATGTATTGCCAATAATGCAAAGGCTGCCGATATTATAAAGTTAAGGCGATAAATTGCTGCCTGTGAATAGAGTAATACGATGCCGGCACAAAAATACAATATAAGCGATAATATCCAATAGCCGCAGCTGTAAAAATTATTTAAAGAGAATGATTAGAACTGAGAATATATATATATATATATAGAAAATATATATGTAAATATATTGATATAATTACAGTTATAGATATATGTAAAAATATAGATAAATATATAATATATATATATATATATATAGAAGATATATACATATATAGATAAAGATACAAATATCGATATAATTATATAGATATTAATATAGGTTAAAGATGTAAGTATAGGTATATAATATATAGACATAAAAGTATATTGTTAGATATAGATATAGATATAGATATAGATATAGATATAGATATAGATATAGATATAGATATAGATATAGATATAGATATAGATATAGATATAGATATAGATACTTACACTTTTTGTGGTGCACGAATTTGCAGTAGAATACTAAGCGATGCCAACACAATAACATTGGTATAAATTCCCGGATCGGGCAACTTAATGCCATGTCTATATAAATGAATATTAATAATTATTAAATGATATTCTCTCTCTCAAAAAATAAACAAAAAAGAAGCAAAACTCACTGTCGACTGCGCAGCCAGGCCACTGTAGCTGGAACATTGAGCAGCAAGAGTAATAATAGCATCAACAGTAACGTTATGTGAAATGGAAAATTTTGCAGACCAACACAAAATGCATCATCATCAAGTTTTTCTTTATTCTTCTGCATCATTTCCTCATTCTCTTCCAGCTGTTGATCCTCCTCCATCTGCTGCTGCTGCTGTTCTTCCTGTTGTTGATCAGCATTTGTTTCGTATAATGATTCATTCAACATATTTTCATCAGTTTCAGTTGCTGTTGCTGTTCCACTTGTTGTTGCCTTTGTATACATGCTGCTGCTGCTGCCGCTTCCTGTTGTACGATGCAATAAATTTGTCGCCTTTTGCCATAGATAATCTTCAATATAATCTTTATATGCATTCGATAACATTAAGAAATAAAATATAAATGCCAATAATAGGCCGATGCCACTTGTGGCACCAAATGCAACAGCAATTGTTAATATGCCATAGGTAATCGGCAGATGTGTCATTATAGAGAGCATTATGTTGGAGCTGGTTGGCGTTAGGCGTGTTAAACGCATTGCCAAACGATAAAATCCATTACCATAAAATGTTAATGCTAGCCAAACGGTCAATGAGGCCAATATCGATAGTCCGATGGCAGTGCAATGTATTATAATCGATACATTTATGCTATAGTCAAGTGCTTCCGGTTCCGGTAAAAATTTCAAATTTAAAATTAATTTTTTCAATAAGCGACAACCTAATGAAAAAGAGAAAGAAATAGTATTACTATCGTATATACAGTGAAACAGAGAGAGAGACAGAGAGAGAGAGAGAGAGAGAGAAAGAGAGACATACCTGTGACTAAATACAGCGATGCATACTGCAGATAACCAATGTATGGCTTAAGACTCTTAAAGCTGCCACGCTCTTGAAATTTATCCAATTGATTACGCAACACTATCAAAAGCACACACACAAAATGCGCCGGAAGCCAGCCATAGAAATGCAGTACAAGGCGTGATAATGCATCCGCATACGAATATTCATAGCTATCAGTGTAAAAGAGAGCGAGAGAAAAGATACACAATACGCATATTAGAAAGAGAGAAAAGTAAGAAAATATTATACATTATAAAAAATGTAAAAAAAAAAAACAATAGAAAATAGAAATTATATTCGCCAAGCTAAATCTTCAAACATATAAAAAATAAATGGATATATTACCTAACTTGATAGCGACATATTGGATCCAAATACAAATCTAATGTAACGGGATTCAAAGTTGTATTATAGTGACGAGGCATAAGCGTTGGCACATTAATATATAGGCCAGGTTTCTGATTCGGTGAACTATAAAAATCAAATGAATTATTAATAAATATAAAGATATATACATATATATATATATAGTAATACTTACGTCAATGTCTGATAACGCTCAAAGCCTGCGGCCCATGGTACACATAATTTAGCAGTTAAACGATATTTGGGTTGCACACATTGCATTGGCTCAATATATATACGTAATCCCTGATATGGATCAATCATATCCATAATACGTAACTTATAATGCAATGTACCCTGCATTGTCTCATTTATGGCAATACGTCGTCCAAATGCATACCATCGTGGCATACGTATATCAATAATACGTTCTTTAATATCATAGATATCTAAATTATAGCCGGTACGTTTAGCCATTATAGGTAAACGTATCATAATATGTGTCCAACTTTGATATGTTTTACGTAAATTATGCAAATCCATGGTAGCAATACTGCGTGCATCCTGTTCGCCATTTGGTAGCAATTGTATTAAATGTGTCAATGGTGTTGCTTTATCACTAGAAATTATATAGTTAAGAGTTATGAGAGTCAAGTGTTTTAAAGTGAACATCTGCAATAATGGCCCGAGCATAGGAATTAATTCCTAAATTAAGTGTCAACTGTATGGAAAGTTTTTTCCTTGATGAGCAGCGACAGCTATCTGACAACTCTGTCAATCTATGGTACCTCGGCAATCTACGATCTCTGGCAATTTTGATTAAAAATCATACGGGTAAGTATGATCACAATCAGCAACCAGTGCAGATAATAGTTCGCGAGCTCCTGGCTTTATGTGATACCAGAACATATATAGTTTCCGATCAGACACCGTACTATAAGCTACTATCAAATTTAACTCCAAGCAGTTATTGATTGGTAACCCATAAAACTCACCACCTATATTCAGTTTCATTGCGCTTTTGCGCCTCACAGCCAAATAGCCAAGTTTCATCGCCATCCACATTGATGGCTTCTATGGAAAGTTTCTAATAATTAAAATATAAAATATATTCATATTTCTATTCCTAAAAATATATATAGGTATATATATATATATATATATATACATACCTTATAGCGATCTTGTCTTTGTATGGCAATTAATTCATGGTAAGGCATTTTTAAACCATTTGCAAAGAATTTATTTATAACCAGACGACGCTCCTCATGCCAACTGTGCTGCGATTGCATATTGATACTATTCTGCTGACGTATACGACGACGCTGCAGATAAAAATATATATTATATATTATATGATGTTACATAAAATTCAACAGTATAAATTTATAAATTTACCACAAAATGATTTAATGCTGATTGCATATTACGCTTTTTATTACTGCTAAAGATGACGGTGCCATCATCATGGTGTTCGGCAATGTTAAAAAGAAAGCGATTAATGCTTTGCATAAATTGTAAACACCAGACGGCAGATAAATGATCACAGCTTAGACTGACGCGTGGTATAGCCGATGTCTATATAAATAGAAAAAGATATTAAGAATTATTTCAGAGATAATTATACCCGGTAACCATAGAGTACTAAGGGTATCATAACTTTGTGATATTAACTTTCAATTTTTTTTTTTGGATACCATTATTACATTTCTTACCATTGCATGTAAATCATTAAATTGTGAACCAGTTAAACCAGCAGTAACCAATAGATCACGATTACCACCACCAGTGGATACTAGTAGCACATTATCAAGCTTTGGTGTTGATCGCTGATTCGCCATACGCTCCTCGCTTAATTGTCGCTGATGCATGCTGGAACAGACATTTGTAACATTCGTTGGTCTTGTCGATGTGCGTGTTCGACTTAGATGTGTATATGTCTCATAATAGAATTGTCCTAAATGTGCATCCAAATTAAGTACGGGTTGATCAAGTGGCGTTGATATACTTATTATTGCATTTATATATTGTCCAATTTCTGCATCAGTTAATATTGATTGTGCCAATTTGCCACCCATTGAATGACCAATAAGTACTATGGGACTAGGCTGACGATATATGGTAACAATTTTCCGTATGCAATGTTTAAGGAATGCCTGTTGATGATACATATAGCCCCCATAGAATGCGGAAAGTTCCTCATCAAAGTCAATTGTATAATAGTCCAAATGTATACCAGTATCATATTCTTCGCGTGCCTTACGCAATGCAACTGATGCCAGTGATCGCACCTGTTTATATGATCCTGCATTGCCAGGCACAAAGATAACTGGTGCGCCGGACATTCGTGTCTTTAACGGATTTATTCTTTTGGCACCTTCATAGTAATAATATAAACCATAATTGGGATATTGTTCATTGGCATTAAATCGTACACGCTGTTAAAACAATTTTATTATATTATTAGCAATAGAAATGGAAAAGAGCAATAACAAAAACGGATTTTCGATTTACCGCAAACATTGGTTCGCCAAACATATAAGTCATGCGGCAGGCATTTGGTTCGACTTCGACGTGTAGATGTCCAATGCCATAGAAGAAACTGCATATTGAGGCAATAATCAAAAGAACTGCACAATTTCGAAAGACTATCATTTGTGTTTACTAAATCAATTTAAATAATTTTTTCACACGATTTTATAGTCGCGTTTGTTGTGTTTTATCTCACTAAGCGTTGCCAGATCTTCCAAACATTTACTGTTCAGGGACGTGTTTCACGATTAATCACGATATGCACGACTATGAACAGCTGTTTAACAACTGTTTTGTTATCAAAAATTTGAAACGCGATTAAAAACAACAAATAATACGTAAAATCTTCAATCGATGATTTATTAGTAATATACAATTCCTTTAATAATATACATATATATATGAAATTGTTACTAAAATAAATAGACACATAACTATCATAAGGCAATATCGATACTGCGGTTAATTCATTTCGATATTCAAATTGGTAAATTATTTCATATAAGAAAAACTCGGCTTTTAAAGTATCGTTATCGATAGTGCGGCTTGTTTTCTTAGTTCAGATCAGCGTGCACTCACACATATACACACGTACAGCAACACTGACATACACAGGCCGTGTTTGAGCTCTAAGCATTCCAATCGAATACCAATTTTGATCTCTATGTAATTACTTGTATTTGTATGTGTGTTTCCGTGGCTGTGTGTTGTGTGTGTATGTGTGCTATTGTTGTTTTGCTCGCATCTGGTTGCGGTAGTCCATCATTCAGTTAATGAACACGCTTGCGCTCGCGCTCTTGTGCTTTGCCCTCCATCATCAGCGTAATCGCCCCCTCCCTGCTACTAATGCTTATCCCATCAACTGCTCATCATACGCAACCACATCCATCGACTCGCCTTTAACGCGCTTCGTAACGTGTTTACGTTTCTCTAAGCCATGTGTGTGTGTGCGCGCTTAATTCGCGCATTGTATCTAGCTAACTGGCTATAGCCTCTGGGCCTGGCTGGGAAAAAGGCAGAAGAGAAAAATAAAAACACAACAACATCAACAACAAGAAGAATAACAACAACAACACAAAAGACAGTTATGCCCTGCTGCGTCGCGCCAATAACAAAAACAAGCTACATAGCTGACGCCGTCTCGTTGTCGTTGTCGTCTACGCCGACGTCGACGTCGTTTGCCTCTCTCTCGCATCTTGTCGATCGTCGTCGTCGTCGACGTTGCTGTTGTGTGTGTTTGTCTTCTGGTTCGTTGTTAGTGTATGTCGTGTTGTCGTTTACTGTTGTTGTTGTTGTTATTGCTGCTGTTGTTGTTGTTGTTGTTTTTGTTGTTGTTACGCGCTGTGACAGACTTGTTCAATGATTTAGTAAAAATATTCATAGCTCATTCCAAAACTTGTTCTTGTGCCTTGCGCAAATACAATAAAAATAACGCGCTCTACTCAACAAAAATAAAAATAAAATAAAATGAAATAAAGAAAAAGTTCAATTTCTATGTATCTATGAAATATTATAATGTTTAATATGTGTAACTATAGTTAACAATTTTGTTTTGTGTGTTTATTGTGTATTTTTTTTTGTTATTTTCTTGTGTTATTTATTTGTTGTAATTATAAATACAAACGCAGTTGCAATAAAATCAACAGCAGCAGCAAGAGCAAAAGCAGCAGCAGCAGCAGCATCCATATCAGTCAATTAAAGTTTTCTCCTGCTCCTGCTTCCTCAACATACGCTCACCGCATACCGCTCTCTCTTGCTCTTGCTCTCACTCTCACTCTTACACCCTCTATAACACTCTCTCGCTTGCTCTGCTTGTTTGCGTGCAAATTCATCACCAACCCCCAAAAACACAACCCACAAAACCAAAAACAAAAACAAATTCATAATGGAAATTTGGCGATCGCTGACAGTGGGAGCATTTGTATTATTGGGATTCGTATGCTTTTACGGCACAGTAGAATCATGCAATGAAATTGTCTGCGCTTCCATAGTCTCCAAGTGCATGTTAACCCAAAGCTGTAAATGCGAGCTCAAGAATTGTTCCTGTTGCAAAGAATGCCTCAAATGCTTGGGCAAAAAGTACTATGAGGAATGCTGTAGTTGTGTTGGTAAGCTATGACAATAATAAATATAAATATAAAATATATTATATACTTTTACATATGTAAATGCCTGATGATGTGATGTGTGACATTATCATTATTCATTATTCATTGCGCCTTGTGTGTGTTATTTTTTTATATTATTTATACTACACGTTCGTATATGCAAATGCTTGTTTGTGTGTGTTTGTATTTATATGCACATGTATGTGTGCATATGCGATGTATAATTATTAAACGTTTCTTATCGTACACTCTGTCTATCGATATTTGAGCCGCCGTTTGAATTGCCGATTACAACCATGCAAAAAAAAAAAAAAAAAATAGAAAACCTTAACCCTTAACCCTTATTCCCCCATGGCGGGTTGGTATTGTCCATTAATTTATATTCTATTTTTGCAAGATGAGTGTAAAGGTGTAACCTTCAATTTATAAAGCATGATTACTTTCATTAATGCAAATGTCACTAAAAATATATTACAGAACTTTGTCCTAAACCTAATGACACACGCAATTCGTTATCCAAGAAATCACACGTTGAAGATTTCGATGGCGTTCCCGAGCTATTCAATGTGCTGGCCACTGCTGAGGATAGTGAAACTGATTACTGGGATGCGTTTACATTTCAAGTTGATTGGTCCAGAGGAAAGCCTACACTGGAAAAGGATGACAAATATTATCTAAGTGAGTGACAATCAAATTTCAATATTTCTAAATCAAAAACTAACAGTATGCCTTAACAATTCATTCAGAGTTCAATGACAAAAATTTAGATGAGGCACGTGAGGATCGTGATAGTTTGTTAACAACAAATTGTACTGTTATATATCTGGAT
Organism: Zaprionus obscuricornis; assembly: GCA_037044475.1. Classification (NCBI taxonomy): domain Eukaryota; kingdom Metazoa; phylum Arthropoda; class Insecta; order Diptera; family Drosophilidae; genus Zaprionus; species Zaprionus obscuricornis. The sequence continues at coordinate 67,432 of JBAMBR010002403.1, read as the reverse complement.
CAATGCGTATCGCTGAATAAGTGCCGACAAAGCTGTCAAACAACAGGTGCTAGCAGTTATAGGTGGGTAAAATTATGCAATTATAAATTAAATTTACGAATACCTAAAGAAAATCAATGCATTCATTTTTTTTTTAATTTAGATGGTTCCATGACGGATGCTGTGAGTGCGTGGGATCAACGTGTATTAATTATGGCGTAAATGAGAGTCGTTGTCGACATTGTCCTGAATCAAAAGATTCAGATGATGATTTCGATGATAATATTGATGAAGAGATGCAGGACTTTGGAGATAGTATGGGTCCATTTGATGGCTCAGTGAATAGTAATTATTGATAACAGCGAACAAAAATGCCATTTAAAGAACAAGAACAATTAACAAATTAGTTACTCAATTCAGTGACATTATTATTGTGTAGTACGAAGTAATTTTGTATAGCATTATTATTATGAATTATTATTTTTTTTTTTGTATATGTATTAAAGTATAGGCGCTTTTGATTGTTTTTCATATTGAGCAGACCAAGATTATAAATATATAATTATAAATATATATTTTTTACAAAACAAAAATAAAGATTAAATAAATTTATATACTATGTAAAAGTTAAATTATATTATTTTTTTATTTGTTGATTACTGGAAATGGGAAATGGAAATGAAAATGGATGCTACTGTAATGAATGTTATAACGAAAATTGTGAAATAACAAGGGTTAACAAGTTATCTGTGTAAAAGAAGTTATGTACAAATATATAAATAATGTTTTTATTTCGAAATTTTGTTTATTTGTCTCTGTTATTTTCTTGCTTTTGTATCAACTAATCACCATGTGTGTTTACTCAAAATTATATAAATAAAATTAATAAGTTTACTCCAACAGCCCCCCCACCCCAAGCAATAACGACAACAACAACACCGAAACAGCTGTTATTTGCGCTGCTGTCAGGCCGGGCCAGCCGTTTTTGCGACGGGGTGGCAACACCAATGCATGTAATTTCAAGCGAACAACAGAAAGTTACGTAGTCAAGAACCGGCGGCCCAAAAAAGAAATCATAATTAATTCATTAATTAGAAAAGTGGCTGGAAATTATGTTTAAGGGCTTGCGACATGTAAAAAATGTGCTACAACGTGGACACTATAATATGGCGCGCTGCTATGCAAACGTGACGCAGTGCAGCCAAACCAATGCCACTGTTGTCACCACAAAGCAAACGGTTCCATTGGCATCGTACCTGCAGCCACTAACCTGGCGGCAGGTGAGTAGCTTTACACAATATTAGTTGAGTTTTATGTTAATATTTTGTACTTTTGCAGATGCAAATGTTAAGGTCAGAGTATAAAGCAATTGTTGGTCTAATTGCACGATCAATGAAATTAACACCACGAGAAGTGCAGCAAATGCATTTACGTTGTCTCTCCGGCAAAAGATCAGATAATGATAATAATAAAAGTCAAAGTCAAGAGGATAAGCGTAACAGCAATAAAACATCCGCTTCGGAGAAAAAATCAACCAAATCATCAACAGAATCATCAAGTGAATCCACATCAAATAGCAAAACAAGCAGATCCAGTACCAGTGCCAGTGCAGGTGATGCCAATGCCAGTTCCAGTTCCAGCTCCAGCTCCAGTTCTAATTCCAATCCCAGTTCCAGTTATAGCGAAGAACCAACATCACCACCAAATCCAAATAACAATAAGAATAATGAAAATGATGAAAAGATGCGCTCGGTGTTGACCAAAGCTGTTCTTTGGCTATTCACAATTTATATGTTTGTTGCCTTCATATCATTGTTAATTACACCACGTACAGAACGTCCAGAAGGATCAACACGTTATGTATCATGGAATGAATTTGTTCATCATATGTTAGCGGTGGGTGAAGTTAAAGAGTTAATTATACGACCGGACATGGAAATGGTAACAATAATATTGCACGATGATGCCATCATTAAAGGCCGCAAAGTGACCTCAACCATATTTCATATGGCTGTCGCGGATGCAAATAAATTTGAAGAGAAATTGCGCTTGGTGGAGAAACGTTTGGGCATTAAGGATGGCGTACCTGTTACATATGATCGACAAACAGATACCACGGGACGTATTCTAATGCTATTACTTTTCTGTGCCTTGCTCATGTCCCTAGCGTCACGCATGAAGGGCATGAAGAATCCCCTTAGCATGGACACATTCGTAAGCATCATATTATCCTTTACTTATTATCATTATTATTATTATAATTTTTATTTGCCCTTTCATATAGAATCAAATGGGACGTGCCAAGTTTACGCTGGTTGATCCCTTTGATGGCGGACGTGGTGTACTGTTTCGTGATGTCGCTGGTCTCAGTGAAGCCAAGCAAGAGGTTAAAGAATTTGTAGATTATCTAAAGACACCGGAAAAGTATCAGCGATTAGGCGCCAAAGTGCCACGTGGTGCACTTCTCTTAGGTCCACCTGGTTGTGGTAAAACACTGCTGGCCAAGGCTGTGGCAACAGAGGCACAGGTACCATTCCTTAGCATGAATGGTTCAGAGTTCATTGAAATGATTGGTGGCCTGGGTGCAGCACGTGTACGTGATCTGTTCAAGGAGGGCAAGAAGCGTGCACCATGTATTATTTATATTGATGAAATTGATGCAATTGGACGACAGAGATCTGGTACAGAGAGCATGGGACAAGGTAGCTCTGGTGAATCAGAGCAAACACTTAATCAATTACTTGTAGAAATGGATGGCATGGCTACTAAAGAAGGTGTCCTCATGTTGGCCAGCACAAATCGTGCCGATATACTTGATAAGGTAATGATTATCCCTAACTCACTCTCTCTCTCTCTCTTTCTTTCTCTCTGCTGACTACTATAAATTTGTATGATTTACAGGCACTGTTGCGTCCTGGTCGCTTTGATAGGCACATTTTAATCGATTTGCCAACACTGCAAGAACGTAAAGAGATCTTCGAGAAGCATCTGTCATCGGTGAAGCTTGAAGAGGCGCCCGATACTTATTCGCAACGTTTGGCGCGTTTAACGCCTGGTTTCTCTGGCGCAGACATTGCGAATGTGTGTAACGAGGCGGCGTTGCATGCAGCACGACATACACAGACAGTGGTTAGCACCAAAAATCTAGAATATGCCGTCGAACGTCTTGTCGGTGCGTGTTGACTATAAAAAAAAAAAAATATATATATATATATATATTTTTTTTTTTTATTAATTTTAATTTTAAATTTAATTTTTTATTTTTTTTTGTTTCCTACAGGTGGCACTGAGAAGCGTTCACATGCCTTATCTTTGGCCGAACGAAAGGTGATTGCGTATCATGAATCTGGACATGCATTAGTTGGTTGGATGTTACCCAATTCAGATATATTACTTAAGGTTACCATTGTGCCACGCACAAGTTTAGCACTTGGATTTGCACAGTATACACCCACAGAGCAGCATTTGTATTCAAAGGAGGAGCTCTTCGATAAGATGTGCATGGCATTGGGTGGTCGTGCTGCTGAAAATCTAGTCTTTAATCGCATCACAACTGGTGCACAAAATGATTTGGAAAAAGTAACAAAAATCGCATATTCACAAATTAAGAAATTTGGTATGAATCGATTGCTTGGACCAATCTATGTACGTGATGCTAATGAAGATGGTGGCGGTGGTGGTGGTGCAGCTGGTAGTTCTAAACCATTTTCAATGGCCATGGAAAGCATTATCGATAATGAGGCAAGAAATTTGGTAGCTGAAGCCTATAAAACAACGGAGGGGATACTCATTCAACATCGTGCTAAGCTAGAGAAGGTAACTTCATTATTTTTAGATGATTTTGTTTTTTTTTTAATATTATTATATTAATTCAAAATTGTACTACTTACAGTTGGCCGAAGCATTATTGGATAAGGAGACATTGGATTATGATGAAGTTGTTAGATTGATTGGACCGCCAACATTTGATCCAAGCAAACGTCAGGTGGAATCTGTTGAGTTTGAACAATCATTGAAAAATCTTGGCACTGATGAGCCCAAAGTTTAAGTTGTCAACTCTGACCCTTAGACACAAATACAGCAAAACACACAGACAGAGGCAGACATACAGACATACAGATAGCCGGTTCATGTTCAATAAATGTAAATAAAGTTGTTTACCTTTTTAATTGATTTTAACATTGCGACAAAGAAAAAAAAAAACAGAAACAAAATGAAAATGAAAATAAAAAAAATAAAAAAAAAAATAAATAAAAATAAAATAAACGACTTGATTAGTTAGTAACTAAAGCGCAAGTCACTTGACAGTCATTGGCTTTCAACAGCAGCGTTGAAATTGTCGCTTAACTCTTTGTCTATTCCTATCTCTCTACCTCATCCTCTATCTCCTTCACATAACAATGCTCCGCGACTTGAACTACAACATCTTTCAATTTATAATATTGTGTGAAGTATATTTCACACTGTTACTTAGTCACTTGGCACGTGTCACAACTATAAGTCAAGCACGCTACGGAAACTGAGCATAGGCGACACAGACACTGACTGTGACAGTGATATATATGCAGCTTAAAGATTATATATATACATAAATTATTTATAGTTATGGTTTTTTTTTTTTTTTTTTTTTGGAGATTTTTTTGTATACTGTTATAAATATATAGATATTAATATATACTGCATATATCTTGCAGCTACGAAATATTTTTAAATTTATTAATTTATCTTCATAACATTGATAACGATATATGATAGGATGATAGTTCCTATAGAGATGGATAAATTTGGGTAGCACATAACTTACATTTTGTTCATTTACTTAACAAATTAATCAACCTGATTTCTCTAAAGTTTCTGCAAATCTTGGTAGATTTTTAAGCTTTTTATAGACTTCCTTAAGTATTTGAAACTTTCTAAATATATGAACTATAACTAACATATAGCTACATTATATAATATTATTCAATATTCACAATTAACAGATTAGTCTGATTGATCTGAGTAATTTTTTTTTTTTTTTTTTTTAAGATTTTTGTAGATTTACTGCAACAAATTAAATAAAATTCTATCGATCTTTCAAGTTGAACTAAATTTCTATCTATAATTCTTACAGATCTCTATATCTATCATTGTCTCCTCCATTTTTTACTCTCTCGCTCTTCCCATTTTTTCCGCCTCTCTGGATTCCTTATGTAACTTATAAGCCGCATTTGGGCAGGTTATGCACCCCACATGTGCGATTACTTTTTAGTTGTACTTACTAATACACGATCAGGGCCTTGCCATTTAGCCTTATAGTTGTATTTTTAATTTGCTTGTTAGTTTGTGACAAAAGCACAAAACTAGTATACGCCATGTACAAACTTTGATTATAACTGACCAGTAAAAAAAATACCCTGCAAAACAATTGAAATAATTATTTTGTTACATTTATTGAAAATTGTTATCTATTTGAACAGTTTAGTGTATTGTTATTACAGGGTATTATTGGCATTAGTTGATGTTGATGTAAAACTAGTTTTCAAGCATTATCTATGTAGATTAAGACGCTCTATTAGTCTCATATTAAAAGCTGTCATTTAGCTCAAGGGCCAATAATTAAATATTAATTTGTTGACTCTTTTTTGTCGTGTTCCTGAACGTATTTAAGTTTAAAATCGTTTATACAATAGATTTAGATCGCGATTGTAATATAATATATATATATATATATATATATATATATATCTACTATTACTATATATATACACCATATATGTTTATTTGAATAATAATAATAAAAAAACACATAAATTATTTAATTCATCTGAAATCGATGAGAGACAAGAATCGAAACGAAACGAAACGAGACAAGACAAGTCTAAACTTGTATCAGAATAATAAAACCGACGTATTACTCACACTCGCAAACACATGCGACATTTCCGATTCCCATATTAACAAATTTAACGTTTAATTCCCCAACCATACCCTGGCCACCACCATACGCTGCTCAGCATCTCTGTAGAACGTATTGCTAGCAAGCGGGAAGGTAAACATCACAAAATATATGTACATCTCTTGTCCATAAAAACGCATTGATTGCAGTCAGAGCTCGTTAGTTGCTGCACAATGTTTCGCGGAAAATCAAATCGATTTGTGAGCTTTGCTTTAATCGGGATATTTTTAGGTCTGGCTGTCGTCGCGGTTGCTGACCTAGATTCCTTACGTGAGTTAGCGCTTCGTACTTCTCTCTTTCCTCTTTCCACTGTAAACTGAATCTACACATTTTTATCCCTCCACATTCTACTCTACACACACGCTCCATCCTTTACATTCTATACTCTAGTCTCTACACAGTCTCCATTCCGTACTCTCCATTTACTCTCTAGTTTTTACTTTACATTTAACACACTTTACTCTGCACGACCTTTAACTTTCTATATACACTATTTACTATATACTTACACTATATAAACTTTTTACTCCCTACTCTCTTCCCTTCACACACTTGACATTCTTTCCACTTTTTCACCTCTCTATCGCGTACATTTTACAATTTTTTCTAAGCCCACACTCTCGACTCTACACTCGTCACTGTCCACTATACACTGTGCACTCTACGTTCTTCACTTACCACTCTCCACTATACATTCTAAACTGTCTAATCTCCAAACTACATTCTAAATTCTCTCTATCTTCCTTTCTACTCGCTCTGTGTAGTACAAGTGCAACATTAACTTGTGTTCAACATTGAATTTACAGCTGCACCACTGAAACGCTGCCGCATAGATGATGAGAAATGTATATTGGCACAATTCGCAAGTTATTTGCGTAGTTTTGCTCAAGGTATACCAGATCGTGGCGTACCCTCAATAGAACCCCTGCAATTGGGCACCCTGAATATTCAGAGTGGCAACAAGAATGGTGGCAACTTACAATTTAGTCTTATCATGACCAACACAACGATGCATCATTTTTCGGATACCGTGGTTATGAAGAGTATTAAGGGATTTAGTAATGATTTGAGTAAACCTATGAAAATAACTTGGATTATTACATCGCCGGCTCTTGAGGTGCGAGCCCAATATGATGTGAATGGTAAAGTTTTAATTTTACCAATCGTTAGCAAAGGTGAAGTTGTTATCAATCTGTATCAACTGCAAGCCAAATCACGGATTACAGCAGAACCCGAGAAACATTCTGATGGACATACATATCTAAAGATAAAAGAATATAAATCTGCTGTTAAAATTGGATCGTAAGTAGAAAAAGTAGTAAAGCGTATTAGAAATTGATGAGGGAACATGTGCCAAGTGTGCTGGACTGTGAGATATCCGGTACACATGTACAGAAAATTGAAAGTTCCATAATATTCATGTTAATGATCCAATATATGGAGTAAATTTTTACAGATGGTTCGAATATCCAATTTTCAAATTTAAATTTTGGCTTTAAAATTATGCTTATATTTTATGGGGCTGGCCACGCCTCCTATTGGGCGGTATATACATTTGCTTCTGTCACAAAATCATTATACACCTTAGATGCCGGACATAAAAAATTATTTCAATACTTGCCTGTAGCTCTAGCTTAGTTTCTATTTGATTTTTTATGATTTATCAATAGTTTTCAAACCTTCAATTTTTTCACACATTGCTCTATCTCATTTCTTACACTTACAGCGGCCATTTCAATATGTCGAATCTGTTTAATAATAATGTCGAGTTACGTGACAATACACTAAAGATTCTAAACGATGAATGGGGCGCACTCTCAGCGGATATACAACCCGAAATACGGGATGCTGCCGATCGTGCTTTTAAAGTGACAGCGCAAAAACTTTTTGATACTATACCATACGATGAATTTTTTGAAAAGGAATAATTGTATATAGTTGCTATAATCAAAACTTTTGTTAATGGTTAATAAATTGGGAAAATAAAAATTAAAAAAATAAACTAATAAAATATAAAATATATTTATAAACTTTTATAAAGAATTAGTCTTATAGTCTAATATACTCGTATATCATTATTTCTAGTTAATTAACTGATATTTACAATTATGCATTTATTTATGACACTAATATATCAAATAATTGTTTAATTTATTGTATTATGTATGGATGTATTATAAGTTGTTTTAATTGACTTTGGAAATGCGATCGATTCATTTCCACATCATTGAAGATGTATTTAAGTTCTATATATAAGCAATTGTTTTCAAGTCTTTAAATGTCAGTTTACAATTTGAACGCAATACAAAATGTTGTGCGTCAAAGAATCAGGAAAATTTGTGATTTTCATTGGAATTTTATTGAGTTTCTCTATAGTTGAATCTATAGATACTTTGCGTAAGTTTTTCTAGCAATAATATATGTATAATTATTATGGCTAATTCCTTTCATTTTTTTTTTGTCCAGCTGCACCACTCATAAAATGTCGTGTCGATGATATGGAATGTTTATTTAAACAATTTCGTATATATTTTAGTGAAATCTATAAAAATGGTTTACCTGCAGTCAATATAGCTGGCGTCGATCCGATAGCTTTCGATGATATACATATTGCTACACAGGGAAATTCATATAATTTTGATCTACATCTAACGAATTTAACATTACATGGATTTGCCGATAAAATTGAAGTAACGAAAGTGCAAGGAATAAGCAAAGATTTAACTAAACCAATTAAAATGACATGGGATGCTAAGGCATCCGATCTTGAATATCGTGCTAAATATAGGGTGAAGGGTAAACTATTAATACTACCAATTGATAGTGAAGGTGATTTTAATTTAAAAGTACATAAAATATTATTAAAGACACGCATCAATGCTATATCCGAGAAACGTTCCGATGGTCATACACACCTAAAGATTAAAGATTATAAAACTGTTGCATCTGTCGATGGGTAAGTTGATATACATATATTCATGCTTTCATGTTGTTTTAATTTACTGCTTTAATCACACTCGTTTTCATTCTTGTAATTGTAGTGGCAAGATTTATCTATCGAATCTTTTCAAAGATAATGAGGAACTTAATAATAGCACCTTGGATGTTATCAATGGAGATTGGAACGCACTTTCCGCTGATGTTCAACCCAAAATAATTGAGGTTGGCGATCGTGCATTTTCAATGTTTCAACAAAAATTTTGGGACAGTATACCATATGATCTTCTATATGAAGTTGAATAGAAACAATTGTATTTTGCTTTCGATTATAATTTGGTTTTGGTTTCATGAGAAAAAGTTCAATTAAAGAAAATGTTTATACAGATATATTTTTCAAAAATATATATATACATGTATATGTATATAGAAATAATAAAATGAAAACATGAAAGCAATGTTACCTTCGGCGGCCCAAAGGATGCCCCTGTACCATTGCAGTTTTGGAATTTGCATTCTCTTTTTGACGCTAATCAAGAATATATATACTTGGTTGGGTCTGCCATATTATTTCATTAAAAAAGAGATTTCAACTTCCGTCACCACTAAAAGTACAAAAAACAAAGAAAGCGAGGTTCCCTTCGGCGGGCCGAAGATTTCTTACCATTCTAGTCTTAAAAGAAAACTTTTTATATAAACATTCAATTTTCGGCCGATATTATGGTCAAATTTTGACCAAATTTAAGTCGTTACGAAACTATAAATTATAAAACTAGCTCTTGCATTATTGCAAGTTATGAAATATGGTTTTAATTGTAGTTTATAATGTACATACTTGGTTTATAATTTAACCCCATTTGATTATAATTCTAATGCAAATTGATCGATATTTACCAATAATTGTTTTTTTTTTTTTTATACCCTTGCATAGGGTATATTCATTTTGGCCAGCAGCTTGTAACGCTTCTTAGGATTCGTGGAAACCAACTTTAAAGCAAGTATTAGGTCGAAACTTATCCGTTTTAATTCTTACAAGAATTGAGTTAGAGACGATTTATACGTCTCATATTAATATGATTCAAATCGGACCATTATACTATATAGCTGCCATGGGAATAATCTACCGAAAATTGAGTTTTTGTGCAAAAACTGCAAGAGTATAACATCTTTCTTCATCATGTCGAAGATAATTTTACTTCCTTGTATTATTATTATTTTTATTGTTTTTTTTAAATTATTGAATTAGTGGCATAATCGAGACGTAAGAGAGACCTCTGAACTTAACAGAAACCTTTGGTGAACTTATTAGACATAAACCTATATTTAGTAAGAATAGTATAAAACCAAAGCATATCCGATGAAAATCAGTTTAGTTGAATTTTATGAATCAATACTACAAGATCGTCAGATAGATAAAATGTTCAATTACAAATCGCTTAAATCAAGCTCATGCAGCGCATTAGTGTTTATCCTGTTAATCTTATTGATTCACTTGGATATTAATGCTGCCATAGAGAAATCAGTTCGTAAGTGTTGCGTATGCTAATCGCGATGATATTAAGTTATTTTGCAAGCTGTGTGGTGTTTATTATTTTTTATAGCTAAAGGTTTGGAATTATGTCACCTTGACGAGAATCCGTGTTTTGCGAAACAGGCGCAAACGTTTATACGTTTGTATAAAAATGGTATTCCTGAACGTAACGTACCAGCTCTTGAGCCCATTGATATCGGTTCGATGAATCTTCAAATTGGCGACAAGGATAGTTCAATGCAGTTGAATTGGAGAACTAAGAATACGACAATTCATAATTTTAGTAATGCAATAATTAATGTCCTAAAGATACGTGTCAATGAGACGGCAAAACAATCAAAGGCACTTCTTGTTATGACAGTACCAAAAGCGGTAATCCTTGGTGATTATGAGATAAATGGTAAACTTTTAATATTGCCCATCAATAGCAAAGGTAAATTTAATATCACATTAAATGAGGTGAAGATGAATACGCGCGTCAACTTTGAGCTTGAGAAGAGAGAAGATGAATTAACATATTTTAAGATCGTTAATTTGAAATCAAATGAGACATTAAGCGGGTAAGTTAAAGGATTCAATTATTTTTCAATTTTACAATCTCTCTATATCTAAGTTTCTTTCTCTTAGTGGTTACCTGGACATGGAAAATTTGTTTCCATCTAATAAAGAGCTCAGCGAAAGCACACTGAAGGTGTTGAATGACGAATGGGATACATTGGAGAAAGTAATTCGACCCAATATAATGCAGGGATTGGTTCATATGTTTCAACGAATATTGCAAAGTATTCTTGATACAATTCCATTTGAAGAGATGGTTGCTAAGGATTGACATTCTATTTCTATTCATATACTTCTTCTTCCCCTTACTCTTCATTTTTATTTCTGTTTTGTGAAATCTTAAGTCATGGTTCAAGCTTTGTGATAATTGAAATAATTGCTTTTCTATTTAATTATTTTTAATAAATAAAATATTCGTTTTTATCTTTTTCTGTAAGTGCAACGTTTATTTCATTTCTGAGTATTTGGAGAACATGTGTGAATGACGTTTTTGTTGCAAAGTCTCCAAATATTTTAGGGAAATCTGTATAAAAATGGAAGGACAATTAAAACATTAAAATTTCCTTAACAATTGATAAAACTCTACCCTTATCCTTAGTGCATTTGAATTTAAATTAGGTCCTTGAGGCCTGGTGGACAGTGGGATTAATTTCTGTAATTGTGTATACAATTTACATTCAGCTATCCATCTCCATGTTGTGTCTGATCCTCTTCTGGATGTTCAACAATTTTACTATCCGCTTGTACAATGATCTATAGAAAGTATCAAGGAAAATTAAAAAGTTGGAAGAATGAATGAATTGAAATGGAGAATTACCTTTACTTTGCGACTTTTTTTGGATTCCTTATCATTATCAGGTGGACTTTCAGAGCCATCAGTGGTCTTAATGAACGATGAGTAAAAAGATGAGAAACTGGAACCATCCATATCATCGCTATTACCATTGCTATCTGTGTAACGCTGTTTGTGAAAGTGTATGACGGAGACAGAGAGACAGAGACATAGAGAGAGAGAAAGAGAGAGTTAGAGTTAGAGAGCGATATTTAATTCAGCTTGTTGACTGTTAACTTACCTTATTATGAACGGGATTACTAGGCTGATCTGAGGCGTATCCGCCTTCACCTGTAACGGATGCAATTGGTGAATCGGCTACCTCTTTTTTCGAAGTATCGGATGGTGCTACATTTGAGCCAGGCTCTGCTTTAACTGATGTCGCCTGCGATGATGGACGTTGCAATTGTGACGGTGTTATCGAATGAAATGCTCCCTGTGTCTTGGTCGTTGATGTTGGTAATGGTGCAACCATTACTTGTTGCGCCTATACCAGAAAATAGAGATTATCTATCTTGATTTGTAATTGGTAAACAAATTGAATCACTTACCGTATAGACAGTCTTATTGTAGCTAGCTTGATTTGAGGTTGTACCACGATCTGGCAATGGCATTGCACTGCCAACATTTGAGAATGGCATCGGTTGATACATCATTGCTGTGGCAGCCGCTGCTGCCGGATGTGTATAGAAAAGTGACGGATGTGGATACATAACACCAGCAACATATTGTAATGGTATTGCAGCTGCTGCGGCAGCAGCGGCGGCTGCAGCAGCAGCAGCTGCTTGTTGCGAAGTACTTGGCTGATCACCATTATTTCCTGTTGCATTTGTTGGATTTGGTAACGATGCTGGTATATAATAGAAGGCAGGGAATAAATTTGGATGTTGCGCTGAGAAATTACTTTGTGCGATCGCCGTGTTCGGTGAATGCATTGTCGATGTCGTAATACCAACTGAAAATGGTGGCCATAAATTAATATTCTGTGCCATGCTCATGCTGCTTTGTGTATATTGTTGACTACCCGTTGCCACGGATCCATTTGGTGTTTGAGATTTATTGACCAATGTTTGACTATCGGATACACCTCCAGCATTTGTATTTACTTGTTGTTTGGGCTTATTGGCATCACCTTCCCAGGAATGTGATCCACCGCGTTTTATAGCATGCCCATGTCCTGGTCCACTATACTCAAGCATTTTCTCATTCGCCGATTTCTTATTCTTTTCACCAGTGCGCCCACGAGATTCACGATGTTTCTTTAACATACATTTCTCCATTTCATCGTTATGTTTATTTAGCAATGTTTCGGTTAGTGTAACGGTTACCGTTGGTGTTGTATTGGTTGCAACACTACTTGATGTTGCACTTACACTGGCTGCAGTACCGGGTCCAGTTGGAACACCAGTACCGCCACCAGCACTACAACCACCACCACCACCACCACCACCGCCACCACCACCACCTCCACCGCTAGCGCAACCAGCTGAATTACCACCACCCGAGGTACCGGTACCAGCATTACTTGTATTTGTTACACTACTCATGCGTACATTGCTACCGGTTGTAAAGTTGCCAGATGAACCACTACCACCGCTACCTTCAAAACCATGGACAGGACTAACGGTACTGCGCGCATCCTCGCGTCCACTACAGACATACGATGACTCAACCTTGGGAGGATCTAGTTCCACGGGAGCTGTGACAGGCTTGCTGTTGAAAAAACGCAGCAAGTTCTCGTTATAGTTTAGCTGATTGTAGCTCGGCGGTGTCTCTGTTGAACTCTTACTGTCATAATAATCATGATGAGGTGAAATTTCACCCAGCATTACACTGTCACGTTCCGATACAGTCAGTTCGTTCTCATGCGGCAACTCCAGCTTTAGATCCGCTCGTGTTACCTCATCCATAAGGGTTTCCATGAAGCTAGCAAGCGCTTGACATCGACGAGAAACTTCCTGTTTAACGGTATCCGAGGGACGCGATACTGTCTCCGCCAGTAAATTGACAATTTCTTCACGTATTCGGGTATTACGTGTTTGTAGCTCTTCGGAGATCTTTGGTCTTACATTTGGTGCCATTTCAAAGACATCAACCTGCTTGGGACCTATAAAGTAAAGGAATCTTGTGGGTAGACTGAAGTTATAACTATGGGCTTGAAATGGGATTACCCCAAAAACCATCTCTACGTCTCTACTTACCCTGAAAGACACGATGATGTCCAACAACAAACTCAAGATTACGTGACCAGGGATTTACGAAACTTGTCCATTCTGTTTCCAGAAGAATGTAGCAGCCATTCTGAATGAGAAATCGATAAGGTTTGCTACAAAATGAAGCACCCGCTGTTTGTCCCTTCTTCATAACCATCTCATAGATTTCTTTAATATCTGCCAAATCTTCATGATGATAAAAATCCATAATTGACCGTCCAATAAGATCTTGCGGTAGATACCCTAAAGCACTAACCGCTGCACTATCCACATGGGAAATAATGCCAGTTGCCGTATGTCGTATGGCAAATTTGGGACTCTTTGGTGATAGAATTTCATCGGGAACTAAATAAATGAATATATGTAATTGACTGAAATCTATGTATGTTATCCTGCAATGTAAGGCTGTAACTCACGTTTGTAGCTGCTTTTGATGGGCGTCGCTGTGATGACAAGCAACATGTTGGCACCATGTGAAAGTAAATAATTATCAGGTCGCGCCTCTTCGGGTGCCTCACGGAATGTCATACCCAGACGAAAGGGTTCATAGCTAACGGCACGTCCTATAACACCAAAACCGCCCGAATTGAAGCCACGATACCGCCGTAACATGACACAAAATGTGCCCTTGGCATCCTTGGGCATACTACCACGACCCTCAGCAATGGGTATACCTGTTGTTATTTGACTGGCAAATATGGCACGATCCTTGAGATGTACAAAATCAATAAATGATCGTCCCAGCCACATATCACGAGGAAATCCCAAGACATCCGTTATAGTCGGTGTAGTATAAAGCACAATCCCATCGTGCATTGAGATGACACAACAGAAGCTTTCCTCTTTATTTGGCATCTGATTTTTACCCACTACTGTTAATGATTCCAATTTACCAGCTGTTGATTCAAAGGCTCTCTCCGATTTTTGTCCCAATCCACCCGTCAACGGACAGATTGTGCCACTACCAGTTACCGTGCCACTGCAACCGGTTGGCGGTAATATGGTCACTGCTGGCGGTGAAGCCGTTAGCAATTGTTGTGTTTGATCTGATTGAATTGTTGTTTCATTCTGTTCGGATTCCAATTGCAGTTCATTGTGCAATTGTTGTGCATCGTTTGTTGCCGGTTCGCATAACAATTGTTGTTCGGAATGAAGTTTTTCCAGAAGCTGTTCCGAGCTACTGCTAGGTTTTGGCGATTCTTCAGCATTTTCTGGTTGCACCAAGACTGTTGATTGTGTCTGTGCATTTTTTGCTTTCTTCTTTTTGCGCGATTTCTCTTTATTACGCTTGATGATCATATCGCTGCTGCTCGCCTGCGTTGATGGTTTGCCTCCATAGCCACTGCTGCCGGAGGAATGGCTTCCGCTGAGACGAGATTTTGAACTGCCACTAAATAGAGAAATAATCGATAAGTCAGCATTGATTACCTACTATGAATTTATCGATATATATGTAGATAAAATGATCGAACAATTTAGCTCTCGTTGAAAGCTTGTCTGTTTATATATTTCGAAAATTGTATCGATACTTTTATCGATAAATATAACGACTATTATTCCTATTAATTACTCCAACGATATTCGATAACAATTATTATTTTTATATATATGTTAAATGCACTTATCGATTGTTTGGCCACTTACCTGCGCTGTGATTGACTGTTGCTGCAACTGTTGGAATATGCCGAATCGGATACTTTGGTATTATGTGTTGACTCTGTAGATTCACCTTCCATTTTAATTGTTTTTCGTTTTCTTTCTTTTACGTTTTTTAACAAAGTTTTGTATAAAATATCAATTCACTTTAAATATTCTGCAGTTTTACAATAGATTCACGTTTTTATACGACACACCCGAAAAGTATACTATGATAAAAATTAATAGAATAATTCATAATTTCCTTTTAGTTGCATTTATTTTGTGTTAATAATTTAGTAATATTTGCATTTCAATTTAATCCTAAGAAAAAACATAAATAGATAGAGAGAGAGAGAGAGAGAGAGAGAGTGAAAGAACGAACACATTGCACTCACACTTGTTATTTTCGATGTAGTCGACATACGTCGAGCTGCGCATATGTAGCGCCAAATACGTGCATGCATAAGTTTTAAAAATAAGTAGGACTGCCATGAAACTTTATCAAATCGCTTGCAAAAGACAAATGAATTTCAACAAGAAGGGAAATGTGCGGCCAAAGAAATCCTATTGCAGCAATATGATACGCCTCGTAAAGGGCGTTACAAGCTCCTGTCCAAAAAAACCCTCGGCAAGGGTATCAAAAGAAGAGAAATAAGAAAATTTGCTGCATTTTATTTTTATTTTGTTTTTTTTTTTTCCCCAACAATTTTACGTAATAGCTTTAAATCGCGTCTCGAGTTTCGCATAAACACAAATTTAATTGTGAACTAAAGATGGTCAATGGGGGGGGGGGAGAGAGAAGAATTTAATAATATTTATATATAAAAATTTGCTGACCATTTCAAAATTTGAGAGTGCTTGGATATATGAGTATAAATTGCAAAGTCTAAAGATTGTAATTTCCTTGAATTTATGTGTTTATAACTATACTGTCAAATTATGCAATGAGAAAATAAACATTTGATTATTTTGTTGTTATTGTTGTTACTTTTTTTAATTTTCTTCATTATTTGTTTGTATAACACATGTTAAAAATAAAAAATAAAAATAAAATAATAGAGCAAAAGTCGTATGATTAATAAAATTGCTGTTTTTAAGGGACTACCGCAATCTTCGTTCAGTTCTTCTAAAACTCAACGCGAGCATCTACAAATACTTGTATGTATATGTGCGTGTATGTACATATGTATGCATGTGTAAGCACGTAAGCAACTTTTGATTTTTGCCGGGCCGCGGCCATAGCAATGCAAGTGTTGTTATTCACTTTCGTTATCTCTCTCACTGACATATGTACACATATATATATATATACACACACACACACAAACAAAAGGGGGGCAGAACACTCAACAAAATAAAATGCACACTCAATATAAATACGTTACGTAGCGTCATTTACAAAAACACGACAAAAAGAAACAACAAGAGCAACAGCAACAACAAGCACAATGTTTATGTAAGCTGCTGTTGAGCTTTTCGATTTGTCAGAATGATTGCGCTCTCCGGCTGCGCACGCTCTCTCTCTCCCATATTCTTGCATTCTCTTTTTCGCTTGCATTCATTGCATTTTATCAAGTCGCGCTCTCTTCTACAAATATGCATATGCATTTACACTTATGCACGTTACATGCCCTCTATCGCTCTCTCTTTCCCTTCTTCTAAATGCGAGCGATCTACGCATTGCAAATGTTTTTTTTTTTGCTTGCACAAATTTTGTATAAAATTAATGCATTTCATTAGTTGATGTAATTTATGTATGTTTTTGTTTATTTATTATATACAAACTTATTTATTTTGTTCACTTTAATTGCACTGAAATGCCACATTAACAAAAATAAAATATATATATTTATGTATTTATAAATATATTTATAAGTATATAAATAATGAAATGTTTTATTATTTATTTTGCGTTAATATTCAATTAGTTTTGCTATGCAATCACAATTTATTAAAAACTTTTCGTTCATTTCTTGTTGTTGTTGTTCTTGTTATTTCTATTGCTCTCCGTCTCGTTATTATTCGACCTACTTGTTGAAAACTTGCACGAATACTGAAAGACTTAAACGTTGAGAGAGAGAAGAAAATCGCATTGCGGCGCCAGCGTGCCAAGCTTTGCAAAAAATTAACAAACGTTCGCTGTATATATGAATGCAACTCAGCTCGCAATACAAGCACAAAGCTCACACACACACACATACACAGAGAGAGGCAGCGACCGTAGCAGTAGCAGCAGCAGCAGCAGCAGCAACAGCAGCAATCACAACGTGCGTTTTTTTTTCTTCGGCATATCGAAATCATCGGGCTTTTGGGGGCATTCGACATTGTGCACTGCTAATAGTCAAAGCTACTAATATTAACCCTTGGCACGCTACATTAGTTGAGACTGAATTTATGTTATGAAATGTGAATTAATTAACCTCTTTTTGCCTATTAAGGGTTAAGGTAAGCATGCAATTTATGCAGTGCAGCCAAAGAAGCTCTAGAATACAAGAGAAAGAATTATCAACAGCAAAAGCAACAGTAGCAACCATAGCCATAACAGCAGGAGTCAAACTGGGGAAGGGTATACGTCGACTCTACAACTATCTCTCTCCCTCTCCCTCTCCCTTTATCTCACTCTCTGGGGGTATTCTATACACACTTGGTGGCAACAATTAGGTAAGGGTCGCCCAGGGGATAGAAAAGGGGAAGAAATCGCTAGGCAAGCGCGGTGGGGAGCTTGGTTTTGGCGGCACGTTGAGATTGTGTTGTATTCTTATATGGTATTGTATACGCTGCGAATGTGAATGTGCCTCACAATGTGCACTACGAGTCACGCATAACAGCCACGTGAGTTGTTGTTGTTCTTGTTGCTGCTTTTGTTGTTTAGCTTGGTCGGGCATTGACGACGCGCCTCTCGCCTCTCGCCCCACTGTGCCATTGCCAGCCACCGTCAGCTACTTGAGGCCATTGTAACGGGATTCATTCAACCAATTGATCACAAAGAGTGACATCAGTTAGACACGACATAACACGACGCGACACGATGCGACACGATGCGACACGATATAACGAAAACTGGTTTGTCTAGCAATTGAAATTAAGCGCCATGCGGTAGCCTTTTAGGCGTTACCATCTATTTATATTTATAGTCAAATCTTATGAAAATAAACACACATACATAAATACAAATACAAAACAATGCCAAAATAATAATCGGAGCTATTGTAACTGTAACAAAGATGGAGACGGCGGCTGAGACTGTAAACGGCGACTGTAATTGAGATTATGATTGCTTCTGAGGCTGCTACTGCTACTGTTACTGCGGCTGCGACTTCCACTGCCACTGCGTTTCTGAGAGCGATTGCGACTGTGAGAGCGACTGTGACTGTGACTGCAATTGTGGCAGCGATGGTGACTGCGACTGCGAATGTGACTACTGCTTCTATGGCAACTGTGACTATACCTGTGACTGCGACTGTGATGTCGGCTGTGACGGGGACTGTGACAATTATGCCAACAATTATGGCGGCCATGACTGCGACTTTGATACTGGCTGCGGCTGCAACGGCGACTGCAACGGTAGCTGTGACTATTGCGGATGCTCTAACGTCGGCTGTGACTGCGATGGCGCCTGTGCCAGTGACAGTGACTGCGATGGCGATTGCGCCTGTGACTGTAACTGCGAATGTAATGGAGACAACAACAAATAGAAAGAAAAACTTTTGCAAAACTTGACAAATAATTTGTGGTCATAATATATAATTAATCATAATTAATAATTAATTTCTTTGACTAAACTTTTAGTTAGACACAAGCAAAGTCTTAACGTCATAACAACATTCGTTTATTAATTATGTAAAAAAAGAAAAAAAAAAAGAAAAAAGGAAAAAATGTTCTTGAATAATTTTCTTTTAATTTAGTTTGCACAGTAATCTGATTTAATTTGAATGTATAACAAGTTTTTTTTTTGTTTGATTTATGACAGCGAGAGTGGTACGAATAGTTGCCAGCATGACAAATGCAGACAAGTATCGACGACATTAATTTGTAACATTTGTATAAAAATTCGTACCGCCCTCGTACACATGCTTGATAAGGTCACAAAGCAGAGTAAGTCGGCGACACACATACGCAACTTGTGGCATCTTCGTTACGCATCTCTTATCGCTTATCTTACTCACAACAAAGGATAAATGAAGAGCAAACACACAGACAAACACAAACATGTGTATATGTGATTGTGTGTGTGTGTGTGTGTGTGTGAGAGAGAGAGAGAGAGACACATACATATACGTATACATACATACATACATGCCATAGATTACACACACAGTGCAAATGAACGATTGTCGAGGCAAAGAGTAGAAAATTCCTTTGTTCGTAGTAAATACCAAATGGGTTAAATAACGGTTCTTAGCGACTGCTGTAGAAAAAAAAATACTCGTGCACAGACAAGTTGAAAGGACTCGAAAATATTCAATGAATGCAATCGTAACAATTTCCCTTCACATTCGTGCGTTTCATGCAAACATTGACGTCAAAGCTATAAACACTTTTTTCTCGCATTTCAGATACTCTAGAAATCATATATCTTTTATTTCTAAAAACATTTTCATATATACAATGTGTATAGTTTTTTAAGAATTTTTTATATTGTTTTTTTTTTAAATCATTTTAATAAAATTTTATGAAAGTTTTACGTATTACTTTTTTTCGTTATACATATTTCATAGAATATTTATAGGGTATAAGATTGATTGAAATGAAAAGAAATTTCTTTTGATGGATACTTATGAAATTCTGTTATGGAAATCCATATTTATTATATTTTCCTCTCAGAAATAGAAAGTGAAAGTAGAATTTGCAAATCGGGTTTTTAATATAGACATGATTGAACATGTTGCATGAGGCCGGATGAGGCAAGCCAAATAGACGTATGAGTGGTGATGTGACATATGTAATCATCGAATATATTATTGCAATGCTGTAGAACCTGGCAAAATACTCTGGAAATTAAAAAAAAAAAATAATAAAATAAAAACAATTTGCTTAAGAAGAAGAAGAAAAAGAGACTATGCCGGAATTTATTTGATTATTCGTTACATATGTATGTATGTATATGGTATAATCTGCTATAATTTGGCGAAAGATACTCCCAGAGTATCGTAGATATCTCTGACAGTTATACAACGCTATAACCTCATGATTTTTCCGGCTTACACACACTGGGTAACGTTTGGTGGTACGGAGAGGAGAGGTGTCAAGTTAGGAGACATTGTGGGGCTACCATAAATTTACTTATATGCCAAAACATGGAATGGGACTCAGTTTCAGTTTCAGTTTTAGTCTCAGTCTCAGTCTCAGTCACAGTTGGTGTCGGCCTTTTGTCACTTGTTATGGTATAGGAGGCACACGGGGAGGGATTTCGGGTAATTCTCCCCAAAGATACTCACACATACACATAGACAATTAAAACTCAGTTAGGTGAATTTGATACGACGAACAAGTTAACAAAGCAAAATGACACAAAACACGAAAATAAAAAAACAACAACAACAAAAACACAATGGACTAAAACAAAAGATAATACAATAAGACAAACAAGAAAAAAAAAAGAAAAAAAAAAAAACAAGAAAAATAATAAAGAGAAGCCTTCGTGTAGGTCTCTCATATCATATCATAGGCACACGCTACTTACGCAGAGGCGTGACAAACAGCTAGTAGTGTGAAGTGTGCAGGTGAGGAGAGGGTTTAGAGGGGGAAAGGTGTGTATGTGTGTTGAGCTTAACGCGTTGTAAGCGATTTCCTTATAATGACAATTTGAACAACTAAATTTCTATGTGGACATTACATGACTTTATGAGTTCGGATGAGTTTTTTTTTTTTCTTTCTTATTTTTTCTGCTGAATTTCGGAATTGTTCTTAGACCTTTTTCTTGGCGTTATTGTTGCCTTTAAATGTAGCATCAAAGAGATTTTGAAGTTCAACTTAATTTGAAGCTAAACTCTTGACATGTTTAGGAAATGTTCAAGTTTTTTTTTTTTATACAGCACCATAAAAATAAAAATAAAAACACAAATGTTGTATTCGATGCTTCTAATGACATTTGAGTTAAGATCTTCAAGAACTTTTAAACTGATATTAAGTTAATTTAAAGAGTTTAATGAAAATTGACAATTTGAAATTTTTTATATGCAATTTTACTGTAGTCTGAGGAAATTTCTAATTCATATCTGTAAAACAATATCTGTAAATTGTGTTTGTTTTATTATACTCGCTATCCATTGGGCAGCAGCAACGTTCACGCTCCAAAAACAGGCGTGGCCGATTCAATGCAGTATACGAGGTGTGTTCAAAAAGTAGGGATAACATATTTTCGATTATCGATTTTTTTTTGTTTTGATATGTTGGTACACTCTTCCCTAACATCTGTACCAAGTTTCAATTGAATCCCCATTTTTGTTTGGTTGTGAGAGGCGTAAAGGTTACAAGTTGTTTTGCGTGCTCGGCGATTTTTTGGTTTTTCCGGTCTTGGCTCACATGGGCTCTTCCATTGGGACGATTGGGCTTTGGTTTCGATGAAGTCTCTAGCTCTTATAGTCTCTGAGATCTGTGTGTTCATACGGACGTACAGACGGTCAGACGGACAGACGCACATGGTCCAATCGACTAGGCTGTTGATCCTGAGTCAGAATATATATACTTTATGGGGTCGGCCACGCCTCATTATGGGTGTTACATACATTTGCTGCAGTCACAAACTCAATATACTCTTGGTACCCAATGGGCACCGAGTATAAAAATCGATAGTCGAAAATATGTTGCCCGCGAAATTTGAACCTTACACCTTACTTTTTGAACACACCTCGTATATGTATGTACATTCCTGCTCAGGTGAAGCAGTTGAATTCATTGGAGCAGGTCTGCCTGCCTCTCAGCTTGTCGGAACACTTGAAATTCAGAAACTTTTAAAACTAGAACTGCATAATTTTAAAATGTGAAGTCTGAAGCTTAAACA
The DNA here is from genome assembly GCA_037044475.1 of Zaprionus obscuricornis. Lineage (NCBI taxonomy): Eukaryota > Metazoa > Arthropoda > Insecta > Diptera > Drosophilidae > Zaprionus > Zaprionus obscuricornis. The sequence continues at coordinate 44,803 of JBAMBR010002403.1, read as the reverse complement.
CACAAGTAATATATAGGATATGTTGGATGTACATATTTGATATACAAGTAGATCGGAGCATAAAGATGCAATTTTCAAAGTACTTTGTAATGCTTCTACATCATGCTACTGAGTATCTTAAAGCCGTGCATAATCAACTATAGATTTCTTACTTGTTTTTTAATAGGTTTGAAGATTTGATATGACAAGGAATTGCTTTCTATATCATGAGTATATATCATTATGATATAAATATGCATTGGAGATAGAAATACAAAAAAAAAAAAAAAAAATGAAGTCGAGAGGAAAGGTGCCTAACCTCAAAACATTGAGCTTAATAACACTTAAAATGCCAAGTCATGGTCACGCATTGTCATATACAATATATATATATATATATATATTTATATATAGTAAGTATCATGCAATCATCCAATGCCAGGCAAAAGCAAAATTTCCATTTTTCATTTGGCATTTTTTTTTTTTTTTTTTGTTTGTTTGCCTTGAACTCGTAAAGTGAAGAAAGAAGTGAGACGAGGGGAAGAGTGACAGAGCGAGAGAGAGAGAGAGAGAGAGAGAAGGAGAATGTTTTGTACATATGTATGTATGTATGTATATTTCGCACATTCGTTAAAAAATCAATTTTAAATTATGTGCATAACATAAGCATATCATGTATTTCATACATTATTATATATATGTATATATATATATATATCTATAAACATACATATATAGGAGTATGAGAGTTATGCGAAAATTAGTTAAGACTAAAGACAGCAATTTCATTGACAACAACAACAACAACAACAACAACAACAACAACAACAACAACAACAACAGTAATGAGTACAGTTAAGACTATATAAAATGAACTGTCAAGGTAGAGAAATATATATATGCATATATATATATATATATATATACCTATATATAAATAAATTGCATATAGCGAGATATTACTGTTACAACCCTCTACCATATAATACACTTTAGGCTGTGAGTATAGAGTATATATTATAAAGTCGCCTGAGAGCCTGAGAGTGCGACCTTTAATGGCACCATTGTGTGCTAAATAGTTACCCAGACTTAGACACTGTCTGAATCTCAATCTGTATCTTAAGTCTTGCTGTCTCAGTTTCAGACTCCATGTATGAAGACAAACCTCTAAAGTTTTACTCTCTGAAGTCTGCCTCTCGATGTCTCCGTTGTAGTTTTTAGTTTCAATCTTAAGTCTCAGTCTGTCTATATAACTGAAGTACTACCAGCAGCAGTAGTAGCAGTAGCAGCATTACCATCGCCGTCATCATCATCATCAGCAGCAGCTTTGGCCATTTCACACGCTCTACGTTCCATTGTTCCCACAATTTTCCATTCATTCAGTTTGCTCACATTGTGTTCCTACTTTGTAATAAGTTTTGCCCCCGGAACACATACTACGAGTATAAGCAACTATAGAAGTTACTACTCTACCACAATCCCTTCTCTCTTTGCACTGCTTCTTATTGCTTCTGCTGCTGCTGCTGCTGCTGCTGCTGCTGTTGTCATTTTGGCCACTGTCTGTCATCGTCATCGTCATCCACACAGCCACATCTCCGACCCCATTCATTCTTAAGTCAGTTACATGCAATGCCAATAGCCCTTTAATGAGTGTACTTTAGTCTCTCCATCTCTCTCTCTCTCTCTCTCTCTTACTCTCTCTTTATCTTTCTCTTTCATTCTCCCTCAGCTAAAGAACAGTTGTTTCCCCCTTTGCATGTTACGAGAGTATATATAGTCTGAGTCTTAGTCTTAGACGTACTTGATACTTGTAGCACTCACTTATATCGTGGGAGTCGCTTTACGACGCTTTATGACGCTACTTTTAGCTTAATTAATCGATCTTTCGCCAGTTCGTGGAAGTAACTGAAGTTTCAGTTAGATAAAGAGTTTTTCTTGTACATTTTAATGATATTAAATCAAAGTGTTATTATAATATTTCCTGGAATTCACTGATCGCAACTTTAATATAAGATGTTTTAGGTTTAGTTCCGATATAAGATAAGTTATAGATATTTTAACTTATATCAAAATATGGTAGGGTAAAATAAACTATACTCGAAAGTCAGATACCCGTTACTAATGCCCTAAAAAAAAAATACGTTAGCTTTTAAGGACATTTGAAATTTGCATAACTTTCATGTTTCAAATTTCAACAGATACTTCACAATATTGTCCAATATTAGTGTGTAATCTAACTAGTTTTTTAAATATATTTGTTGCGTCCAGCTTTATAGACTTATATAAGATTTTTAAGGAATGCAAAGTACGTTGCAAAACCTGCCTGCAATAAATTATGTAGCTTATCTATAGCTCTATTTTATCTTTTACGTCTTCTTATGGGTATATGATATGACAAAATCTTTGTAACTTCTGTATCTAATGGGTATCAAGTATATAAATTAGAAGACAGCAAGCTTGTATTGTTTCCGAAACCCATTCAGTCTCCAACATATCCAATCTTTAATCGACTTAACTGTTGATCCTAAGCTCTGTCACGGCTTCTCCATATACATATGTATTTAATGGTGTTATAAATTCTGCATCCTATAGATACCAGATATAAAAATGTAGGAATGAAGGAAATTTTAGACTCTTTCTCTACGTTGTAAAATTTAACTAAATAAAATTATAAAAATTTGTAATCGTTCTTTTTTTGTTTTTATTTTTTCCAAATATATAGATTTAGTTCTTTAGAGATTAGACGACTTTAGCAGCACTTTATCATTAACGTTATCGGCTAACAATTATCTGCTTAAAATATGTTTTTCTCTATCTCTATCATCTGTCTCTGTCTTTTTTAGTGGCTCAATTTTCCATTAACTTTCGCATTAATTTAAGGTGAACTTAAGTGAGGCTAATTTGAAATAATTTTGTGATCTAGAGCAAAACTTTTGCGTTACTTTCTCATTCTAAATGTTGCGATTTTATCAACTGCTGATAACTGAATTTTTGTTTTTTCATGTTGTTGTTGTTTTCGTTGTCTTTGTTATTGTGAATAAGACGAGTAAATGGTTTACTTCCTATATATGTAAGGTATGTATATATGTACATATGTATGTATAGTTTATATATAATACATGTGTAGAGATTGCACGCCGAGCACGTCTGTGCATGTCGCAAATAAAACTACAGCAGCAAACAACAACAAAAAACGAAGCAAAAGTAAATTGTCAATGGTCACATTAGGGTAAGCTTTGTGTAAAGGGGGAAATGATTAGCTAGCAGAGACGTGAGAGAGAGAGAGAGAGGGAGGAAGAGAGAGAGATTGAGGCAGAAATGGCTCATAAAAGTTGCAAGTGCAGCGTGTAATTGCCACTGACAACACGCAACTAACAGCAGCAATAGAGCGCAGCAGCAGAGCAGCGCTAGATCAATAGCAGCAGCAACCGCAGTCAACAGTCAGCAGCAGCAGCAGTAGCTGCGTAGCAGCCCCAGCACCCATGACCCATGGGCGCATGTGATCTGCAATGCAGACGACAGCGATGTCGGGGCCATTGCTTATAGCGCAGTCAGTCATTAATGTTCTACTCTCTTCCACTGCTCTGCGCACCTGTCTCTCTATTGCTCATCCCCCCCTCTCCCACACCACTACCACAAGCACTCTTGTACGTTCTGTACTATGGCAAAAGTCTCAACTTACTTTTTACAGCAGCTCAGCTCAGTAGCATAGCGCAACTGGGTAATTTGCTTATTTTCCTAAGTTTTTCTTCTTGCATTTCGTATTCGTGTCTTTCGTGCCGTCAATCGTTCGTTGAGCACGCATGCGTCTCGGTCTTAAACAGCCGAATAGCTAAGACACGAAGTCTAAAGACACGAAGAAACGAAAACACGCGAGTCGTAACATTGAGCTCAAATCCAATTGTGAGTCGTTTGCGTTTGCTCAGTCAATTTCCGTCACGAAACGCAGTCGGACGTGCGCGTCTTAAGCCTCGATCAACAATCGCGCGTACAAAACCGCAACAAAAACTGAAAACCGAAAAATAAAACAACAGAAGGAAAAAGAAACTCACGAAATAACACGAGAATTTTACGTAGTTTTTTTTTATTGTTTATGTTTGTTGTCGCTTTTTTTTTTATTTATTTTATTTTGTGTTTTGTTTTGTGCTTTGTGAGTGTTTTTTTTTTTTTTGGTGGTGTCTTTTGCTGATCTGCATTGGCGCGTAACGTGCACAACAACGTTAACTTCCTCATGTGTTATACAGCACTCAGTGCAGCTCGCTCATTTTGTCTCTTACTATCTCGCTCTAACTGTCGCGATTATAATAACTTTGCTCCCTCTTACACTTATAGCGGGTTTTTGGTGGTATCCTGAGCACAGGATGCGCTTCAGTGCAGTCGCGCACCTGTTTTCTAACTATAACAATAATAAAAGCAACAACAATACCTGTAAATACAACAACAACAACAACAGCAACAATAAGTCGCGCGTAAAATTCCCAACATTTTGTGTTGAAATTTGTTTACGCTGCTGTCGTCGACGACGTCGATGTATTCAGCTTCTGCTTCAGCTTCAGCTTCAGCTTCTTCAACGTTGTCAGCGCCGGTAAATTTAATTTATGCAAAAAGTTATAATAGAAAAGCATTTAAGATATGCTAAATGTATATGCATGTATATGCGTGTGTCTATGTGTGTGTGTGTGTGTGTGTGTATTTGTGTTATGGTTAGTTGGCTGGAAAATTCAACTGGTCGCACATGAAAATGTGTTGTGTGAGAGTTTCCGATAAGAAAAACTCCCACATTTTGTCAACTTACTTACACACACACTCACACATATGCACATATATATATATATATATATATATATATATAGGTATACATATACATGTACATATATATATATTTTACAATTTGAATATGGTAATTGTATTTTTGCCATCGGAACTTGTCGTTGCTCAGGTAAACTGCTGCGGGCAAAGTATTGGGAACTTACATATTTCACATTTCCTTATACAATTTATGATAACATAGTTCGACACAGTTTGGATTTTTTTATGCTTTTCACATTCAATTAGTTACAAAATTATCGTTAGTTCATAAATTTTATTTCAATTTTTGAGTTTCCTTTTTCTTTATCTTTTTTTTGTAAATTGCAATTAATTTTTTATTTTATTTTTTTTTTTTCAAGTTTTACGACTTTTAGCACTTTGGAACAAAAATTTCAAATTGACTTCAATGCGATTTACTTAGTTTTTAGATATGCAACAAATTTTAATTGCCGGTACCCATAGAGTACAGTGAGGTATCGTAATTTTGTAATATCAATTCATAAGATAACATGGTCGACCCCATAAAGCATACATATATATTCTTGCTCATTAAGGATACATATATATTCTTGTTTAATCATAGTAATACTTTGATTTCAGAAACTATAAGACTTAGGGTCTAAAATATTTTATAAAGTATTTTTATTAGTTACAGGCATATGAAGATTAGCTTTATATTTTTTTCACGACTTCGGAAATCTATCATAGCCAGTGAATTACATTATAAAATGTGGCAGATCTGTGGAAAATTTTTGTCCAATTGGAACATAACATGAAAGTTATGCAATTTTCAAATTACTGCTCACTGATACCGGGTATCACACAGTCGAACATACTTGATTATAGCTTTCAAGCAATTTAAATGCAATTTTAGCTTATTTCAAATTCCTATATATTGAACATTTTTTTTCCCAGAAACTATTCCATAAGCATTATTAAAATCACTTAAAATTGATATAATAAATAAAAGTTCATAGAGTTTTTTTTTTTTTAATTAAAATTTTCTAAATGTAATGGAAAATATTTGTGTTACAAGTTTCATTTGCAAATATTTTGCGCTTTCTTAATAATTGAAATGTGCAGAAGAAATAGTTTTCTATAGTTTTTTTTTTTTTTTTTTTTTTACATACTTGTTCTTGTTCAATCTTGTTGCAATAATAGAAAACTTATAATTGCATTTTGTGGATCGCGTGTGCCACAAACTTTGAATTGAAATTAGAACAGCAGGCAGCACTAAGCTAACGGTGCAACATATACATATGTATGTATATATATCTATATCTATATATATGGAGATATATGGTAAACATCTATATATACATTCCTATGTCTAACTGCAATAATTTCAATTATTATTATACACTTCTGCAAGAGTATATTCATTTTGCTAGACAGTTTACAATGCACAGAATATGCCATTGTATATATTACTTATATGCCTTATAATATATATACATATATATTCTTAATCAGAATCAGTAGTAGAGCCCTTGTCCGACGGTATGTCTATTACTTAATTTTTTCAATGAAACTTAGCTAATATATGCTGTAAGACCATAAGCTTCATATAAGTCGGAATGTGCTGGTTCGGAATACTATAACATATAGCTAGCATAGGAACAATCAGTTGTAAATTCAGTTTTTATATGAAAAACTTTATTGTTTCTACCGTTGTACGATTAAAACTTATATAATTTGAGTTTAGTGACGAATAATACATGTCAGTGAAATTTGGTCCTGGTCAGATTACTATATCATATAGCTGCCATAGGAAAAATTAGTCGAAAATTGACCTTTTTTATGAGAAACTTTTTATATATTTAACTTTCTGTCTGAATCTTAACTATGATTAATATATGTCAGCTAAACCTGATACAAATCGAAATCACCTTGAAAATAATCAAAAAGAAAAGTAAATTTTTTTTTTTTTTTGCAAGTGTAGAAAATCTTCGGTTGAAGTTGAAGATAAATTTATGAATCATGTTTTTAATTTGATTTGCGTTTGAGTTGAGCGACGACTTGAACTAATTGTTAAATTATAATTATAATTTCTATTTCTATTTCTATTTCAATTTATTTTACTTTATTCTTTATTCATTATTTTTCTTATTCTTATGTTTTATTATATATATTTGTTGTTGTTGTTGTTGTTATTGCAGAGATTTGTGGCAGGCTGATTGTATGGCTAGAAGAAGGCGGCAACGATGCTCATTGTGGATATGCTAACATTGGCATTAATGAATGGACAGAATGTGTTAGAGAGAGATAGAGATAAGGAGCAGCAACATCAGCAGCAGCAGCAATGTGATGATGCCACAAAACTTGGAAAGATGACGGCGACAATGGCAAACAAAACGTTGAACAAACACAATGATGATGCAAATTCGAAGAGCAACGACAACATTAGCGACAACAGCAACATTAGCAATAACAACAACAACAACAAAAGCAGCTGCAACAACAACAGCAGCAACATCAACAGCAGCAGCAGCAGCAACAGCAGCAACAGCAGCGTTCAAGCGCATTATGTTGCCGCTATTGCAACGACATCGGGCAACAACTTGACTAACGGTGAACTAGGTTTCAATATTGACAACGATGTTGTCAATTTAGCATGCGAAGCACGCAGCACTGCTGCCATCGTGCAATACAAGGCGCATTGTGCGTGGCAGCCGCAACAGACATGGGCGGGGCATGGCGGGCCAAGGGGGACAACGCAATCAGCGACTGACAACAATTTGAACGACATGCAAAGGCAAAATGCGCATGCGCGTGCTGAATACAGCGACAACAACATCAACAACATCAACAGCAGCAACGTCAGCAGCAACAACAGCAACAACAGCAACAGCAAAGTCAGCAGCAACAGCAACAGCAACAGCAACAACAATAAGAACAACAACAACAACAATTGGAGAGCGGAAGTGGTAACAAAATGTGAGCGCGCGCAAGTCGAGCGTGAGAGTGCGAGTGTAAGCGTGAGCGGGAGCGCAAACGCAGTTAATGCTGGCCATGGCCAACAACCACCCAGCAGCAATAGCAACAACAATGCCAAAGGCAACGATAGCAGCAGCAGAAGCAGTAGCAGCAGCAGCAACGACAGCAACAGCAACGACAGCGCCTGCTCGATACCAACAATTGACAGTAAGCTTTTCAAAGCCAAACTCACAGCAGCAGCAGCAGCAGCAGCTCCTACAACAGCAGCAGCAGCAGCCGCAGCAGCAGCAGCAGCAGTAGTAGTCGTCGTCGCAGCAAGCGCAGCTGAACAACATCAGCAGCAGCAGCAGAAAATATTTAATAATTTTATTAAAAATACAAATCAAAAATTTCATAAAAATTGTGCAAATTTTCTAGAAAATAATAACGAAAATTTACAACAACAGCAGCAATCAGAACAACAACAACAACAGCAACATGAATTTATATTAATACAAAAAGAAGAAGTAGAAGAAAAAGAAGAAGAAGCAGAACAAAAAGCAGAGCAAGAAAAGCAAAAGCAAAAGCAAAAGCTACGTGAAAAGCAACAAAATTTGTATACAGGCGTCAACAACGACGCCAACAGCGAAGCTGGCGACGGCGCTAACGGCAACGACGGCGACGGCGACACGAAACGTACAGAAAAATTTGTGCAAAAAGTTTGTGAAAATGATTTTTTTTCTTATTTGTGTGAAAAAAATGTGCAAAGTGTTAAATTAGTGACAAAAACAACAACAACTGTAACAGCAGCAACAACAACAACAGCAGCAACAACAACAACAACAACAACAACAGCGACAACAACAACAACAACATTTGCTGATAGCCACGCCAAGGTAAAAGAGCAAAACTTAAAACAACAGCAGCTGGAGAAGCAGCAGCACCAACAGCAGCTAGAGGAGCAGCAAGGGGAGCAACAGCAGCAGCAAAAGGAGGAACAGCAGGAGAAGGAGAAGTTCAAGCAGCAGGAGACAAAATCGCTGGCAAAGCAAGAGGTGAAGACGCCATTGTCATTGCCATATTTGAGCTTAGCAGTAGCAGCAGCAGCAGCTGAAGCAGCAATTACAACTGCAACAACAACAACAACAACAACAACAGCAGCGAAAACAACAAATTACAGAAGCGTCTCTGTTGATAATGTCGTTGATGGCGTTGCTGGTGCTGCCTTGCAACATTGTGTGCCAGTTGTTGTTGTTGCTGACGGTTACGTGGATAACGTGAAAAAAGTTGCAGACAATAAAGCAGCAGCAGCAGCAGCGAGAACAGCAGCAGCAGCAGCAGCGACAACAGCAACAGCAACAACAGCAGCAGCAAGAACAACATCAGCAACAGCGACGACAGCCACAACAACAACAGAGGCAACAACGACAGCAACGACAGCAGCAGAGGCAGCAACGACAGCAACAACAGCAACAACAGCAGCAGCAGCAGCAGACATACAACAAAAAGAACAAATAGTTGCAGCAAGTAGCGAATGCGTCTCGCTAATAACAGCAGCAGCAACAACAACAACAACAACAACAACAGCAGCAACAAGCAATTATAACAACAGCAATAGCAACGATTTCGATCTTATTGACTTTGAAAGTGATTTGCTCGATGATTTTGTGGCCAGTCAACGCTTGAAACGTTTACAGCATAATTTTCAGGGACGCGTTAACAGTAGTAGCAGCAGTAGCAGCAGCAGCAGCAGCAACAACAGCAGCAGTAGTAACAGTAGTAGCAGCAGCAACAACAGCTGTAGTGCTGTCGCTGTCAAAGTTGATTGTGTAAAGGAATCCTTGAGACAGCAACAACAGCAACTAGACAAAGTAGTCGAAGCAGCAGAGACAGAGACAGAGACAGCTGAGGCAGAGGCAGTTGCAGACATCGGAATAGTGGCAGTGGCAATAGAGGTTGAACACGAAGAAGAAGAACAACTAAATGCCTGCGCACACACAATAAGCAAAACAAAGAAACTACCACCACAACTGTCAGCAACAACAACAACAACAGCAACAACAGAAATAACAACCAAAAGCAGCAGCAGCAGCAGCAGCAGCAGCAATGTCAAAGCAAAGGATAATAAAATAGCTGCAAGTGCAATTCAATTAAATTTAAATTGTATACAATTGTCAAATGGCAACAGCAACAATAACAGCAGCACCAACAGCAACAACATAAAGCAGCAGTCACAGTCACAGCAGCAACATAAGCAAAATTTTGAGCAATTGCTGAATACGTTGCACGAATTGCCAGTGCGCAGAGAGAGCGCCACAGCACAAGTTCAAGCAGAGAGCACCGAACATTTGCTGATTGAAATTGAAAGCGATTATCAGGTGCAACAACAACAACAACAACAGCAACAGCAGCAGCAGGAGAAACGTAACACTGAGCAGGTGACAACACGTAGCGCATTTGTTGCCACACAGACGGCAAATATTTGTGGCAGGCAAAAGGCAACGTACAACGTTGACAATAACGATAACGTTGACATCGTTGCCGATGATACAGCGACGGCCGCCAATAATTTTGTTGCACCACTCAGTGAATTTGATGTGCAACGTTTTGGTGAATATCTAAGAGCTGCACGACAATTGCAATTGCTTGATATTAATCACAATCATAAAAATCACAATCTATATAATAATAATCACAATCATAATCAACAACAACAGCAACAACAACATCAACAACAGCAACATCAACATCAGCAACATCAACAACAACAACAAGCGTCATTCGCAATAAAGCAACGTCGCGGTTATCAGTGTTACGACGAATTACTTGCTGAATTTGTTAGCGAGCAACAGGATAACGTGCATGATCCTCAATTAGTGGAAACGATCGATAACGATTGCGATCGATATAGTGAACAATCATATGATTCTAGCGATTGTCAATGTGATGAATGTTTAAATTTATGCATTGCCCAAAATAACGAATCACAACTCGTTACCACAATACCAACGAGTCAACAATTAACGAATGCAAATATAACATTACTTGCGGAACGTCGAAATTTAACAACTAACAAAGATCAAACAAAACTAACGAGTCCGAATACGAATACAAATACAAATACAAATACGATCACAATGCGTGAGGTTAACGGTCAACTTCGGGGTTTACTTAAGAAACCAAATCGTCCACCGCCAGCACGTAAGAATCGCGTTGTCTTTGATGAGACACGAAATGAATTCTTTGAAGCGGATTATATAATATTAATACGCGAAGATTGCGCCTACGATGAGGAAGATGAAGAGCCATGCACCTGTGGCGAGCACGAGCTGGTGCGTTTATGCTGCGAGGAGGGTTGCCAATGCAACTATACGGTCAATGCCGCCGAATCAACTGATGGACGAACGCCACAGGTGAGTGAACATTAACAGTAACAGTAACAGTTCAACAATAAATGCTACCAACTGCAATGTATATATGTGTGTGTGTGTGTATGTATGTGTGTGAGAGAGTGGATGGAGTAAGGAAGTATATAGATGAGTAGAAAGAGGAAGAGTGGTAAATGTAATTGGAAATAAGGTAGGAAGTCTGCTTGGAGAGTGAACGAAAAGTGTTCGTAGAGTGTGCAGTGTCTGATGGTCGCATAACTTCAGCCCTTTCGCTTTAGGGCAACTACTAGCCACATCTCTCTCTCTCTCTCTCATTCTCTCACTCTCTGTAGCAGGGTGGCAGCGAAAGGGAGCTTGGGAAGATTATACATAGGTAGGGAGTCTTTAGGTTTTAGTCTAGGGGCTGGCAGAGCATTTAAGCGGATTACAGCGAACTTGCACGCAGTGCGAGTTGAAGCACTTTTAGGCAGCTTATGCGTCAACTTCATCTCATTCTCTCTCTCTCTTTCTCTCTCTCTCTCTCTATCCCTGTCTCTGTGTTTATGTGTTTGTCATTATAACTGTCAGAGTTGGCAGAGAAAACTAGGCAATCGCAATATTGACTTAAGCTATGACAGCTAATTACCGGTATACGCAACATGATTCCACTCCTTGGTTGCCACATGCACATACCATACTATCTATACTATACAACATACAACGCTTATCACCACTCATCAATATCCATTCGCCATTTTTCACATTCTTCACGTTCTTCACTTAATTCCTTTGACATTTCTTCGTTAAGTTGCTTGTCATGTCGAACATTTTCAGTTTACTAGTATATCCTCTTTATCTCTCTCTCTCTCTATCTCTATCTCTCTCTCTCTGTCTCTGTCTCTCTTATCCCTATTCCTATGTCTCCCCCTTTTCGCTTGCTTCATTTTTCCTCTATTTTTTGTTTTAAGCTTCATTTATTCTTTACTTTAACTTTGTTTTTCTTCATTCTTCATACTTGCAAGTTTCTGTTGCACTAGTTTTCATTCTTTCATTCTTTCGTTGCACTTTCATTCCATTTCGCTTGATTTGTTACTACTTTATCACAATTACTTTTGTTCTTCATTTGTCACTTTATTTAAGCTTCCTCTCAACTTTTCTTTTCCTAAGTATTTCCATTGAAAGTTTGTTTTTTTTTTTATTTATCTGTGTTTTTTTTTTTTTTATTTATTGATTTTTTCTTATATATTTCTGTCATTATTTGCAGTCCCATTTCTCATTCTTTAAGTTTATTTTTCTTGCTCCCTTTATTTTATCAAAATTTGTTGCTGATTTGTCAGTTTCTTTTTTTTTTAGACTTTCTTTATTCATTTGTTATTCATACTTATTCATTGACTCATTGACTGCTAATTGTGTTTTGACATTTTTCATTGAACAGTATTATGTATGTATAAAATTTTCTTTATTGTTCCCATAACTTTTTTTTTTTACATATTGTAGATTTCTGTATTATTTGTAAATAATTCTTTTATATTTTCTGATTTCTTAACTATATGCAATCTATATCGTTTCTATATAATTTTAATATATATATATATATTATATTTGCTTCTATGACGTTCCCATTTTCCTTTTATTTTTATCATGCACATATCTTTTCTATATTTTTTTTTATATTCTCATTGTAATATTCTCATTTCTGTTCCCTTTTTATATATTTTAAATATTAATCGTAAATTATTATTTTCTTTTTCATTCTATATTCTTACTTTATCCCAATATTATATCCTTTCTAAATTTTTAATATATTTGTATCTATATTTGCATATTTTTTCTAATCATTCGGTTTATATTTTATTTTCCATATAAATTCCTTCTACAATATCCTTTCATTATTGTTTCCATATCCTTGCTTCTCATATGTATATGACACATATTTTCTCTAATATTTTGATGTTCCTTTTATATATAATTTTTATGTAATTTATGATTTCCATTATCCTTTTATATCCTTTTTTTCTTCTTTAAGCTAGCTATATTCTTGCATTATACTTTAATATTATCTGTTAATCTTATTCTCAGTCTTTTGTCTTAATTGGCTTTACTTTTGATTTAATTGTTTTCTCTATATATGTATGTATATCCTGTATATTATTGACATTCCTATATCCTTTGAATTTCCTTAGCTATATCCTTTAGTATATCCTCTACAATATCCTTTGCCATATAATTTGTTATATCCTCTGCTATATCCTTTGCTATATCCTTGTCCAGTCTTCTTTCATATATTTATCCTGCTACTAAATAATTCCTGGCAATATTATTATTGTAGCTTATAAAAGCTTTCGGCTTAAGGCATTATGAGCACACACTTGCCACGCCTACAGCCCCCCACCCTCCCGTCTTGCATGCCATACTCTGCTCTCTATGTTTATTGTTTCATTTTGTCTGTATGTGTGTGGCATTTGGTTTTAAGGACGAACTCATTGTCCTATTGGCCAAAATTGCTGTTAATTACATCACATGCTGCTGCCTTTTGTTAATGCCAAAAGATAACACAAAGCACATCATTATATAGTCACCCTATGTATGCCAGCTTTTGTCTGCTTTATATATATATATTATATATATAAAGAGAGAGTGAGATAGAGAGAATGAAATCTTTAGTCAATATCCTTGCTACTTACTATTTGCAACTCAAGTTGAAGTCAAGTTGCTTTTCTTGCTCAGCTGCTTCAACATGTTATAATTGTTGCCGTTGTTGCTGTTGTTGTTGTTGTTTTTGTTGTTGTAACAAGTTTTATATACATAGTAAGCTGCATCTTTAGTTTCATCCTTCGTCCTTCGTCCTTCATCCTTCATCCTGTATCCTTGTTACTTTTTGTTGCTTCAGCTTCATTTGCTATGTGGCAGATAAATCACTTAAAAACTTATACACGCAACTGCAGCAACATTGTTATAAGTCTCTATATATGTTAGCTCTATCTCTTTCACTCTGCTTTCGTTGTCTTTGTCTATTGATTGTATTGTTTTATGATATTGTGTGCAACGTTTATCATTGATGTACAAGTTTCATGTCTTAAGAACATTTCGCCAAAGTTCTTTTTACATTCTTCTTTTCTCTGCCTTTCTCTCTCTCTCTGTCTCTCTCTATCTGGTTTCTCTCTGTCTGCCACTTGCATCGATTGTAAGCGGCCCTTGAGCTGCGTTTAAATTTCAATTTTCTGCCACATGAGCGTCACTTGAGTGCGCCGCTTTTTCTACTTTTGTCACACAGACACACAGACAGTGGCACTCAGCTTATCTGCGAAGATGCATGCCCCAAACTGTAGCACAGTGGCCGCACAAGCATTAGACACTAGACAGCTTAAGACTTAGTACCTAGGCCTAAGCTTAGACATCTCTCGCTCTCTTTCTCGCACTCTCTCTCTCTCACACTCCCTCGTTCTCTATCTCACTTTCTCTTCTTATGTTGTCTGAGTGCATTACCCAAGTGCTTGGACGTCGCACAGTGACGCCAAATGTTATCAATTCTGCATAAATTTAGCATCACATGCAAAGTGAAAGTCACATAACATTTTGCACATCACTTTGCACCACTGTGCGACGCCCAATGCACTTGACTTGACGCTGCTGCTTGTGCGACCCATTGCCTTACGACCCGAGCACATTTTTTTTTTTTTTCATCTTTGCTTTAAGACCAAAGTCTGTGTGTGTGTGTGTGTCTGTGTGTGTGTGTGTGTGTGTGTGTCACTCTGAAGAGTTTAATATGCATTTAGTGTACGTAACAAGTTTACAAAACGCGTTACATAACCTCAAACCGTTGCCCCTATAAACTGCCATCTACTTCAATCCCATTCTCAATTCAAACATAAAAAAAAAAAAAAAAATGAAAATAAAAATAAAAATCAAGAGCAAAAAATTATGATGGATATGACGAACATTTTATACCCTGGCAACCATTAACAAAAAAAAAACTTCATACAAAAAAAAAAAAAAATAAAAAAAATTTTGGAGCGATCATTCGATATGATATAGTTGTCCGATTTAGATACAATTTTATTGCAATTTATAATTCATCTCTAAACTCAAATTCTGTAAACTTCAAGCAAGTAAACTTTTCATATTCCTATTTACAGCTGATCTTAACTATGGCAACTCAATGTTATAGTGATCATATCCAGTATAATAATTATAATAATTACAAGTATATAGCCATTGGAAGTATGTATGCCAAGTTCTATGAAAAAAAATACTACACTAGAGTAGGCAGATCGTCAGAAATCCCGCTAATCCGAAATATACCATATATATTATACTCTATGGTCTACTGTTATACATTACAATCTACTAGATAAAATGCATATACCCTTGCGCAGGATACTGAAAAGCTGAAAACAAAAAAAAAAAAAAAGGAAGAAAAGCCTAAAAACAAGTCAAAAGAATTTTTTTTTTTTTTTTTTGTCATTTTTGTGTGCAGTCCGCGAAGCCAAGTTATGGAATTGTGCGGCGAATATTTCGCTTTTTCGCTTTTCATTTTGAACCTGCCGCAACTCCCCCGACTACACTGACTCTGCGCAATTTTCATTTATTTTACGTGCACAATACCAATACATAAATCTATGTCTCTCTCTCTCTCTATGTGTGTGTGTTTGTATGTATGTGTGCTTTATGTGGCAGTTGCATGGAAAAAAAAACTTAACCTAACTTAACTATAACTCAAGTCAAAACTTCGTTTCAGCCGAAAGAACCGCAAAAACCAAAACCAAAAACTTGGCATCCGAGCGACCTTTTTTTTTTTTTTTTTTTTGGCCCACACTTTGTTTCTTCGTCTTCTTCTTTGTGTGCATCTCTTCATCTTTATGTTGCAGCCGTGCATTATTTTCGTTGCATTTGCTTCTTTTTTTCGGCAATCGCAAATTGCAAAAAATTGCTAAAGTCTTGTTCAAAGTGAATTACAAGTTTCTTGGCTTACAACTTCATTTTCTTAGTTATAGCACAAATTGTTATACAGCTGTTATACAATACTCATATAAAACTACTTTGATTTACATGTTACATGTCTGTCATTTAAATGTTTTCGTCTCATTTCATTTGTATATATAAATATGTTATATAATTGGGAATAAGTATTATAAAGAAGACCTATGAAACTTTTATACAATAGATACTGTTATATTTACTTCGAAGTGACATTTGTTCAATATTTTTTACAATTGTTATATAGATTGGTAAACTAACTGTTATATTAAATGTTATCGTAGCTGTTATACTAACTGTTATACAATATTGTTATACAAACTATTATACAATATTAAGATAAAAAGCTTTTATGCAAACTGTTTCACAATTGTCATAAAAACTGATATAAAAAGCATTCATGCAAACTGTTATACAATTGTTCAATTACTGTTATACAAACAGTTTTACTTAACTCTCGCACATTTAACAAGTGTTTTACAAGCAGCACCACAATCCGTTATTCAAACTGTTATACATTTTCTTTATATTTATTGTCTTATACAGAATACTTATACAAATCGTTGTACAAACTGTTATACAAAACTGTTATACAAAACTGTTATACAAAACTGTTATACAAAACTAATATACAAAACAGTTTTTCATATTATTTATATATTTAGACCATATATAGTATTACCAACTATCATATAAAATGTAATACAAACTACAAAAACAAGTTGCTGTATACTATGCAATACAATTTATTGTATAACTCTTATACATGGCACACAGAACATTTAATACGAAAAACTAGATCCGCAAATAGCATTTGGCCTAACGGCCAGTGTCGCGGGAAAACTTAACTTGGATTTATTATGTGCACACAGTTCATCAGTCAGACAACAAGGACACATACACACACGTATTGACATGCTCTATCTCTCTCTCTCTCTCTGTCTCTGTCTTTATCTCTTATTTTGTCTCGCACATATACATACATACACACTTATGAGGAGTGGTACCAAATTTTGTCTGGCTATAAAACTCAATTAGCTTAATTTGCGGTCGGCAACAAAATTACGTGTAGTCTTTCTCTCTCTTTTTCTATGTCTCTCTCTCTCTCTCTCTCTCTCTGTGTGTGTGTGTGTTTGACTAACTAACTAAGTTAGTTGCTCACTAAGCAAGATTAACAATAATATGTCTACATCTCTCTCTCTTTATTTCTCTGTTTCTCGGTTTTTTCTACGACAGAGTCCCAAATTTCAGCCGCCAATTGACTTTGTGGATGATGCGGCATTAAGTCCCCCCGATGGCTACAAGGACAACAGCCTGAAGAATACATTGGGCGTTGGTGCGTTAAGTGGTCACA
Organism: Zaprionus obscuricornis; assembly: GCA_037044475.1. Classification (NCBI taxonomy): domain Eukaryota; kingdom Metazoa; phylum Arthropoda; class Insecta; order Diptera; family Drosophilidae; genus Zaprionus; species Zaprionus obscuricornis. The sequence continues at coordinate 27,400 of JBAMBR010002403.1, read as the reverse complement.
TTTTTGGTGCACAACATTTGCAACAGTTGCAGGTGATACAGCGTCTGCAGCAACAACGTGCCGCAATGCTAGCAGCACGCAATGGCAATGGCAGTGGACAAATTCCACCGCCGCCACCGCCTGTTGGTAGCACACAGCAGCAACAGCAACAACAGCAGCAGCAGCAGCTACAACAACAACAGCCGCAACAACAGCAGCAACAACAACAGCAACAGCAACAACAACAACAACAACAACAGCATCAGCAACATCAACAGCAGCTACAGCAACAGCAGTCAGAGGAAGATTTACAGGGAGTTTGTACCGAATGTGCGGAATGTGCTGAATGTGCTGCCAAACAGCTGCAGGATGCAGGTAAATTTTTGTTCTCTACTCGACTCCAATTAGCGGACAGCCTCCAATTCATAGTAGTTGTAGTATTAGCAAGTGGGCGAGGGCGTGAACCTTGGCACAGGAGCAATCGCCTAGGGGCACTTTTCAAATGTTTTCATTCGCTTTTTGTATAATCTAATTATGAATTATTTATGCAAACATTTGCCGAGACTCCAGCTTCAACTTCTATGCCATATAAATTGGACGCCATTTTGTCGTCGCCATAGGAAGCCAACCCTCCCCCCTCTCCCCAGCCAATGGAAGCCTCATTTAATTTTATTGATAATTAAATTTTTGTGCGAAAATATGGCTGCAAAATATTCTAAAAAGTTAATTCAAATTTTTATTTCGATTTAATGGGAATTTTGATAAAGTGTTTATATAGAATTATGAAATGAGTAGAAATTATTATACGATTGTTGGATTAGCAATTTAGGACAATTGCAGCTCTATATCATATCCAAGAGCATAAATTTCTTGAAACAATTCCAGAGTTGCAATGAGTGAACAAGTATTTCATCTTATGTTTATTCTATTATGAAATGACTTATAAAAAGTTACAGCTACCTATATATCATATCCAAGAAAGTTTCTAAGAAAATAAGTTTCCAGTGACTTAATGAATGTTTCTAGGGTTTACAAGTATTTAATCTTATACATTTTATACTTTAGAACGCTTTGAAAATAAATAGAAACTGTTATAAGATAATTAGATTGGAAATTATAGAGAACCTCAGCTATACATCATATCCAAGGGAATACATTTACATAACCTCATATAAAAACTAATGCATATTTAAAGAGTTTACGACTATGAAATAGATTGTGATTATGTGATTCTGGGATAAGCGACAGTAGCAAATATCAGCTATATATCATATCCAAGAAAATAGGTTCCCATATGTCATACAAAGACTACTGAATATTTCAGTATTTAAGTATTTAATTTTATGTTTATACGAAAAAGTAGAAACTGTTATTGTTAGATTAGAAATTATAGCAAATTTCAGTTACATATTTATCATATCCAGAGGCTGAATTTACATAATGCTATAATCCTAAAAACTAATGAAAGTTTTCAATAGTGGAATAAATGAATTTACATACATTTTTGGCATATATGCAAGTTTCGGATCTTAATATTTGATATATGTATATGAAATATTTTTAAAAGTATTCCAAAAGCTACTATGCTAGGATATGATGTGATGTGATATGAATGAAATGCCATAAAGTGCATTTGACGTATCATTAGTCAAAGACTTATCAATAATTTACATGTATCGCAAGTGAACTTTTGATCTATTGTTAGTGTAACTATGGGACACATGCGTTCACATATTTGTAGAGCTATTATTTAGTTAGAATATTTAGTTAGTTACAGGTATCGATTAAGAATATTTAAATAACTTTCTATAAAGTTTACCTACAATTGAATTGAAAACAAAAACAACAACAACAACAACAGAAAGCAAATAAATAACAAATACGTTTTTATGGATTTGCCCATAGCTAGTAATTTTCTATTCCGCCCGCATTTGCACAAAAGTCGTTCAATATCAACATTGAGACTGCGACTTCGACTTCGACTTCCATATCGAGACTTGAACCTTTTTTTTTTTTTGTCGCTTGTTCCAAAACTATTGATTGATTTATAGCAATTTAATTTATGGTGGTGGGATGGAAGGGTAAACAAGACCGTGAGTTGTTGTTTTTTTTTTTTTTTTGCGCTTTTGTTTTGTTTATTGGTTTGTTTACTGTTATTGTGCTTTTCGTAACCTCCTTTAGTTTCATTCCATACAAGGATGTAGAATTTATACCACACAGTGGTGACACATTTGAAGCACCTCAAGGGTTACATGTCGATTAGCTTTTTAGTGGGGCCACTGGAAGGGGACGGGCAGGGGTGCACGTATTACATTTGCATTAATATTGGTCACGCTTTATTGATTATCAAGCGACAAACGAACGGATCGGAACGGAACGGAACGTAACGTAACGTAACGTAATGTAATACAAGGCAAAACTTAAACAGGGCTGACTTTTACTTGACGCCAAAAAAAAAAATCAACTCGTTGCAATGCGACGCGATTCGATTCGATTCGTTTCGACTTGACTTTTATATTAATTGTTGCGCCTAACGAAGCGTAATGTGACCAACCCTCGATCCGGCCCTGCCCTATGCTGCCACTGCAGTACACTGTCGCTGCCAAGCGATCCTTCAAGCGCGCTTCCGCTTAGACATTTACGCAGTGCGCTCTCTGCTATGAGTTTTGAGCACGTGTTAAACTTGGTTTTCGTGACACGAGTTACACGATGCAGACAGGCAGTGAAATAATTAATAAATATCATCATTTTTATTGTATTGTTCAATATCGGACATTTTCTACATTTTACTACTAATTATGCATTTAGTATTTTTCTTTTTTTTTTTTTTGTTGGTTTCCTTATAAAGCGTGACACGCACAAGTTTCTAGAATCTATGTACATATGTAACAGCAACAGGCAACGGAATTTGTAAACAATAGCAAATCATAACCCGTAACATTAATTTTCTCTCTCTCGCTCTTATTAGAATGCGGCTCCTCGCAGTGTACAGAGGAGCTAACGAATATTGGTGTGCCAGCTGTGGCATTGCTACCATTACATACCAGCTCACCGGAACGTCGCATAACACAGAAGGAGATTATTGCCGGCGAGGAGAGGCCCAAATATGTGCTGCAATCACAATACAAACCAACAGCGGGAGCTGCAGGTAAAATTTTGTATAGCAATAAAAACAACAACAATAGAAAAAAAAAATATATATATATATATGTATATATCCAATACTCAAACCACAATTACGCTTGCAAAATAGCACAGAATCATACACATATACATACACACCATATATACATTTGTGCACATCTCGCTCGCTCTCGTTCTCTCTTGCGCTGACAGCTGACATATGGTGTGTCATAGCAATGAGCAAATAACATCATGCAATATCCCCAAAATCATGCTCTCTTTAATTGCGTATCACATCTTAGCATAGCATTCAACTTCTGACTCACAAACGCGCGCTCTCTTTCTCTTTTTCTTTTGTTTTATTTGTGTGTATTGCTTATGTGTATGCATATGTAAATGCATACATATATGCATGCATACATACATACATACATAAATACATACATATATATTAAATTTAGCATTCCTTTATTTTAAACCCTCACTCGTCTAACCCTTTTCACCCGCTGAGCATTCATTTTCAATTCGTCAGCTGTCAAGTGACGCACTCATTCAATACAATTCGATGAGAAAAATATATGAAAAAGAAAAGAGAAAATAAATGACAAAAAATGAAAATAAAAGACAACGAAGCATTGACATTGATATAATATGGCCCATATTACAAGCGATTTGTGCTGCTGTCAAGCAAACTGTTAGACAATTGTTAGACAAGCAACAACAACAACAACAACAACAGCAGTAGAAAAACCATTGCAGGACTCTCTTTCTCACAAAAACACTGTGTAAACTGTTATGCAGCATTCAGCTTTTGTGTATTGTTCAATGATTGCTTTTGCAATTGTTATAAATACATATATATATAAATATACATAAATATGTGTATATACATATGTATATTTATACTTACTTATTCTTGTCGCATGACATTCCCATGACATCTTTCAAGAACAAACAACAGACAATGCATCCTCCAATTGTTCATAGAATTCCAATTGTTCTACAGTCTGAAAATTGTAATTAACAAATTGTTGTACATACCATATACAGTAGAATCCGATTATAACGACTCTGCTTATACCGTTATTGCGACGAAAACTAGTTCGCTTGATTGATCCCCATGCAAACTTATACATACAAACTACTTTCGGTTAGTGCGTCTTTCGAGTATAACGACGTAAAATCGTAGGTCCATTCCATTCGCTATAAGCGGAATCTATTGTATGTATTTGTATACATATAGCATATATATCTATATATAGACTCTTCCAAGGTTTGCTTTACACTTTACATTTATTTTAAAGCTTCAGTTTTGCATTTGCAATTACTGTAAAACTGATTTACAGCTGTTCTAAAACTGTTATACTAATACGTATTCGTATTTAACTTTTTAACAGTTATGCTATTATTATACAGATGCAATATAGATTTGATCTTCAAATGTTTTATACATTTGCCACAGCAACTGTTATACATACAAATGCCAATTAACTGTTATACAACAATAATATTGGATTTCATTAGACAATTGTACTATAACCAATCTACAGCCGTTATACAACTATAATATTGCATTTACAAAATCAAGATCAAGAACTGTAAAGCATTTGTTATACAACTGTTATACAGTGGTATCCAACTGTCACATAGTTTATACAGTTTTATAAAACTGTTATACAGCTTTAATCTATCATTTAACGATATAATTGTACTAGAGCTGATCTATAACTGTTATACAACTGTCATACATCTGATAAAAAAAAATGTTATACAGCTATAATATTGAATATATCTATGCAACTATTAAACATCTGATCAACAACTGTCATACAACTGATCTATAACTGTTATACAGTTAAAACAAAGCAATTGCTTTAAATCTAAGCTGAAATTGTTATACAAGTCTCAAACATTTGTCATACAACTGTTATACTGCGGCGCAAATTTGCTTAAAATCCTCACTTCGCTCATATGCTCTCTCGCCTTCACCCACCCGAGCTCGCTCTCCCTCTCTCTCTCACTCTCTCGTCTCTCGCCACTATCAATGTTAAAATATGTACAATGCTCTCTTTTGTCTGATTTCTCAAATCGTTAAAAAACAAACAAAAAAAAAATATGTTAAATTCGTTGCGAGCGTATAACAGTTAAAAATAGAAAGGAATCGAACAGTAGTAGCAAGCTCAGCAACAGCGGCAACAGTCTAGGTGTCGGTTCCAGTTCCGGTACGAATATTAGTACCGGCACAGGTTCCGGTTCCGGATCGATATCCGGTCCTAGCTATGGCGTAGCAGCAACAGCAGCACATGCAACAGCCGCCGCAACAGCAGCAGCAGCAGCAGCAACACATGCAGCAGCGAGTAGTAGCACAGCCAAGAAAAAAAGATTTGTTGTTGAAACTATTACCACTATGACCACAGTGACCGAGCGACGCATCATACGGGAGGCCCATGAGGATGTTAACGCTGCGGCTGGAGCCATTGGGGTTATGCCACCATCGGATATGGTGCCACCAGCATTGCCAGTTAAAGCAAGCGCAACAGCAGCAGCAGCAGCGGCGGCAGCAGCAGCAGCAGCAGCAGCAGCTGCGGCAGCATCAACAGGTGGTGCAACAACAGCAACTGTTGCTGGTAATCCCGCAGCTGCTGGTGCTGGTGCCGCAGAACAATATGATGAACAAAAACCGCCACCCATACCGCCCAAAGAGACGTCGGCTACACAGATAAGCGGCATATTGAAGGGTGGCAAACTTTGGAAACAGGATTCTATTTCGCAGGTAAATAAATCTCTTGAGAATTATATGATTCATCTATTTAATCGAAATTATTTCCTGCTTTCCAGCAATCGGATGATCAGAATAATACAACATCTGAGGATGAAAGTGGCGCTACAAAACGTTCAGTACGTTTTGTTACCGAGGATCAGGCAAATGCAGGCACGGATGCCGATGGTCAATCATTGACCGAGGATATGATGGACGATAGTGAGAATCAGATAAATGAGCTGATACCCATTAAGAAGCATTCAACGCTATTCAATAATGCATTGCGTCCAAATTCGGCGGTCCGTCAACTATTTCCCAGCGTATCGGCACAACAGGCACCGGTGCTCACCTCGGAGGCGTTGCGTGCCTTCGATGAGTCGAAGCGTGCTGGTTGCCTCGTTACACATTTGCCTGGCAGTTGCGGTGATTCGGACACTTTGCGACGCAGCATGGAACGTAATATTTTACGTCGTTCATTAATCAAGTAAGTTACCAGATCTCCTACTCTCCTAGAGATCCCAACATAAACTTTACTTTCATTAATTTTCAGGAAAAAAGCCGTCAAATCAGATATATCACTAGAGGAACGAATAAAGCAATTAACTTGCGATATTGATGAGGATCTCGTTGAGGAATTATCACGTAGCGTTGCTGATGCCGAACAGGATCAGGATCAGGGTAGTGAACGTGATTGCAGTGAATTGGCACAGCGCGATAGTCCCGCTGGCGAAGAGAATCCCAATACCTTGGCACCAAAATTCTTAAATGGCGACAAAAGTTTCTCGCCCAGCAGCTCAGTGTCTAGCTCATCCAGCGGTTCATCGGCCTATAAGAAAATTGCTGATATATTCAGTCGCGACAAGAAGCAAGAGAAGATTATCGAACTCGAAGAAAATCCCATTGTCATCATACCACAGGTGAGAAACTTGAGACTGAAGTAGGAGCAAATAAGCAAATCTCCAGAGATCGCCAATAGGAATTAGGAGTTAAAAAGACAAATAAATTTTTGGATGAAATATTTTGGAAATTGGTTATCCTACAGGGGGTACAGAAAGCATATGTGACTTTCTGTTAACACGCAAGTCTCCAGATATTGCCAATAGAAGTTGTAACAAGTAAAAACTTAAATTTTGGATAAAATATACGCAAATATCATACAGAGGATACAGGGGATATATTTAACTTTGTTTAAAGAAGCGAGTTTTCAGGGATTGAAAGTAAGAATTATAAAAATCAGCTAGAATGAAATCAATTTTGGATGAAATATCCGGGAAAGAGGGTATCCTATGGTAGATGCAGAGGCTATTGTTGACTTTGTGTCAACAAGCGAGTTTTCAGAGATCGGAAGTAAGAATTATACAAAATCAGCTGGGAAGAAATAACCATTTAATAGGGTATACTACAGGGGGTACAGGGGATATATTTAACTTTGTTTAAAGAAGCGAGTTTTCAGGGATTGAAAGTAAGAATTATAAAAATCAGCTAGAATGAAATCACAATTTTGGATGAAATATCCGGGAAAGAGGGTATCCTATGGAAGATGCAGAGGCTATTGTTGACTTTGTGTCAACAAGCGAGTTTTCAGTGATCGGAAGTAAGAACTATACAAAATCAGAAATATCCGGGAAAGAGGGTATCCTACGTATGATGCAGAGGCTATTGTTGACTTTGTGTCAACAAGCGAGTTTTCAGGGATCGGAAGTAAGAATTATACAAAATCAGCTGGGAAGAAATAACCATTTAATAGGGTATCCTACAGGGGGTACAAAGGATATATTTGACTTTGATTTAATATGCAATGTATGTGATGCCTATAAAAAGGCCTGGCACATTCTATTGAGTGTATAAATTCTTGCTCAGAAATAGCAGTAAAGTTAATTGGGACATGTCCCTCTCTCTCCAGATATATTCTATCCTCTATATGAATTCCAGGATTTCAGAAACTATAAGAGCTAGTGCCCCCAAATTTATCTTGTATTATTGGCAGACAGTTAAAGTTTCTTTTGGATATTTGCCACCCCCTTACCGCCCACACAAATTAAATATAATCCTATAAAACTGTCTATCTTTTGCTCCATACAGGAATGCCGTTGCCCAGCCGCACCTGATCTTGGCATGGGCATCCAAGTTCCGGTGGTGCATACACAGATACATCGCACACCACCGCGACAGACAGAACCAAAGCGTCAATTCCTATCGACGCTGGCGCCATTGACAGCATGTGTGGCTGGTAATAAGGATGACTTATCGTCATACTATACGCTGGCAGCAGCAGCCGCGGCACATCAACATGGTCATGGACATGCCGCTGCACATGCGGCACATGCACATTATGCCGCTGCAGCAGCAGCAGCTGCCGATTTTAATATGAGTCAACTATTGGGTGCAGCTGGCGGAGATGCGGCAGCACAGCAGGCAGCAGCAGTTGCTGCAATGGCAGCACAAGGATTAGCATTGAGTGGTGCGGCTGGTATTGGTGGTGTTGCTGCTGCTGCTGCAGCAAGTGGTGCTGGTGCAGGTGCTGCTGGTGGTTGTCTTGCTGCTGGTGGCAATATGTCCGATGATGCACGTAAAGTTGCACCAGATGTTATTGCCGGCACACCAGGCCAAGAGACAACACAACAAGATGAACTAGCGGCATTTGCACAAGCAGAAGCGAAACGCACCGAGCAGCTAAAGAAACGTTACACAGGCATCGATAGTGCATCACAGTCACAGTCACAGGCAAGCAGCGATGATGATGAGCAAAATGATTATGGATTCAATAAGCGGCCATCGGTGCGTGGCATTAAACCAAAATTCAGTTCGACCAATGAAATCTTGGCACAGATGCAGGAGCAATTAACGCAGCAGATACCAACAACTGTTATAAGCAGTCAACCAGTGCCACAAGCGGTCAAAGGTTACGCTATACCAAATCAATCAAAGCAACTTTCACAAAATCCATCACCACAAAATGTGCCACAACAGCAACAACAGCAACAACAGCAACAACAGCAACAGCAGCAACAACAACAACAAATGCATCAACAGCAGCAAGCGGCACAATTGCAACAGCAAATGGCAGCAGCAGCTGCTGCTGCAGCATTGCAAGCAAATACAATTGCACAACAAAAAACTGAGCAACGCACTTGGAGTTTCTATAGTGAAAGTGGCGAACAGCAACGTTTTCCCGTTGATGCAGCTGCTGCTGCGGCCATACAGCAAACATATTATCAAACATTACCAGCCGGTGCCATGTTTCGTCAGACAATGATGCATCAACATCAACAGCAACAACAGCAGCAGCAACAACAGCAGCAACAGCAACAACAACAACAAGCGGGTGCTGCAGCTGTTGTTGCTGGTGATGATGCCACATCGTTGTTATATGCAGCAGCACAAAATTGTCAAAGTATGACAGCAACAGCAACAGCAACGGCAACAGCAATTGAACAGAGCAAACATAGCAGTTACAGCAGTCATTTTGCACGCAGTCCCACCCGTCGACCAGAGTCGCCACCGCCATTGCGTAACTATCATCAGACGATGGTATTGATACCGTACAATGCGGAGACATATTCACAGTTTGCCACAAGCAGCACTGTTGATCCCAAATTGGCGCATATTCAGCGTCAGAATATACTCGAATATCAGCAGGTAAGTAGTCAAAAAAAAAAACATGCAACATGCAACATGCAACATGCAACATGCCACATGCAACATGCCACATGCTACATGCCACATATGTATATTGATATTTAATTCACTGCAGGTAACACAACAAACGATACGCGTGCCCATTGGCTATGCATTGCCTGGCATGCAATTGCATGTAGTCAGTGGGCGTGGCCATGCCGCACATTATGGCCAGCATCAACATACAGCAGCAGCAGCAGCAGCACAACAGCAACATCAACAACATCAACAGCAACATCAACAGCAGCAACAGCAACAACAACAACAACAGCAGCAACAACAGCAACAACGTCTTATGGCGCAACATTATCAATTTGGTGCAGAGACTGCTATGCCTGGCTTTAGCGAAAGGGGCGTGCCTGAGGGCGCTGCTGCCGTTTCGCATAGCGATTGCAATGCCATGGTCTCACCTACTAGTGCTGCAGCTGCCGCTGCCGCCGCCGCAGCACAACAGCAGCAGCAGCAACAACAGCAGCAACAACAACAGCAACAACAACAGGTTGCTGCTGGACAAGCTGCAGCAGCACAAGGATCTGTTTATTATGCTATGAACGTATGACCCGGGCTGGAATAGTCGCTGCCAGCGGCGGTCATTGTCGAGCGCCGCCAGTGTCAACGTGTTGAATTGTCAGCGACTTCAGTGCATTTGGCTGGCGCCAGTAGCAGTGCCGGCGCCGGCGGAGGTGTTGGTGGCAGCGGTTGCGGCAGATGAGCGATAACATTTGACCATGCCCACAGAGTCATCCAGCACAAAAACTGAACATCACTGATATGTTAAATATATTTCTTCAATGAGTTGAATTCTACGTTGATTCTAGCGAGCAATTAGCTCTAACTCCCTCTCACTCCCTCCCTCTCTTTCTCTCTATCTTGTTCTCTGTGTTGCATTAATTGTTTGTTGTGCTTTGTATTTGTGTCTGTGTTTATGTATGTTTCTAGGTGTATGTGTGTGTGTGTGTGTTCTTTACTTCTTCCGAAATGTCGCTCTTCCCTGCCCCGTCAGCCCCTTGAATTATGCAACAGTTGTTTGTGCATATAAAATAAACTTTACAACATTTACGTAAAGTAACGAAAATAACACTAAAAAAAATATAATAAAAATTAATAAAATATAAACAAAAATACTCATAAAAAAAAAAAAAAAACAAACAACTAACGAAATTAAGTATAATAAATATATAGATATATAGTGCATATATCTGATAAATAGATTATTATATACATAAAATAAATACATATAAAATATAAAGAAAATTCATTGAATTCGAGTTGATTTCAAGTTAATTTCGAATTTTTTTTGCAAACAACCAAAATAGTAAAAACCAAAATTAATTAATTAATTATAATTATAATTATAATTAGTATATATTTAATTATATAATTATGAATTTATTTATTACGTGCTGGGTGCTACAAATGCAACAACAAAAACGAATAGAAAAAATACCAATATATATATACATATATATATATATTTTCTTTTTTTTCATTTTCTTTATCATGTTAATACCCTGTAAAATCATTTGCAGACCGAGCAAAAAAATTTACAGATTATATATTCTTACATATTCCGGTTAATACCCTGTAAAATACATGGGCCTGCATATTTTGTAAACTTTTTACAGGGTATTCACGAGTCGAGCACTTGCGACTAGTGTGTTTGTGTGGTTTTTTTTTCAATTTAATTCTATTGTACAGGATATGACCTGTAATATTAGGAAAAATGAAAATATATTGTAATATTTTTACAAGGTATTTGCTAGTCGAAGTCTAGCGACTAGCGTGTACTTTTATTTATTTTTTTTTTTCTTTTTCATTTTTATTTATTTATTTTAAGTTTTGCTTCCCCAAAAAAAAAAAAAAATACATTTTTGCTCAATGAAAATTGCATTTGATTTTAAGTGAAAATTTACACAAATTAAATTAAATTAAATTAAATATTAAATTATTATAATACATATGCATAATGAAATTAACACACATAAACATATATACTATATATGTATATATACATATATATAGTATTTCTGAATGTAGTGCAATTTGTTGCTATAGAAAATTTACTCACAACAAAAAAAAAAAAAAAAAAAAAACATTTTGACTTGCAACTAAAACAAAAAAAAAATCAAAACCAAAAAGAAGAAAAACAAAGAAGAAAATAAGAATCGTATATATATATATATACATTTAGATATATATATCGCATATAGATATGTATACATATATATTATATATATTGCAATTTGTGTTTTTTTTTTCTCAAATGTAGTAAAAAAAAAACAAATATCAAACTATAAATGAAAGAAACTAATTATTAGAATTAATTTTATGCAAAATTAAATAACAACAACAAAAATAAAAAACACACAAAAATTATACTTTACATTTATTTATAATTTATGTATTTTCAATATTAGTTTATAAGATTTTTTCTAATTAAAATTAAATGTATCTTTTTTTTTTTTTGTATTTTGTATAATAAATTTGCGATATATATTTAAATATATTTTTTTATTCATTATTAATTTTTTTTTTGAAATTTTTTATTGCTCTTGCTGTCAAACTGAATGACGATATAATTTCAAAATATTTCGAATCTCTATTGAAAAAAAAAATCAAAGAAAAATTTATAACAAATTTCATCAAGCATGAAATCTTTGACAAAAAACAATAAAAAAAAATTTACTTTTTTATCATTTTAATAATGAAATTCACAGACGTTTTCATTTATTAAATATTTCATGCAAATTTCTATTATGAGAAAGAATTACAATTTTCGTTAGCACTGAAAGCACAAAAATATGCAGATCCTGTCAGAGTCAAATATGCCAAAATCAACAAATTTTCAGTATGATATACAGCAAAATAATTATTTTGTGCAGCTACTTGATGTAAAATTCTGTTCACCTGGTGGGAAAAAATTCGTTGATTTTGACTCTGACATGAAAATCTAAATTTCAATTTCCTTTAATTCTTGATAATCCATTGACTTTTATGTTTCGACTCCCTACATATATATATGCTGTATATAAGTCGAAACCAAACAGTACCATAAAAACGATCAGTCGAAAATTGAGTTTTCTTGCAAGACTGCAAGAGTTTGATATCTTCGGCCTGCCGAAGACTATTTTACTTTCTCGTTTCTATATTTCTTTTTGTTTGTTCTTTATTATCATTAACGTATATATAACAATTTTATTAGCAACATTTGAAATATGCAACAAATATTTGAAAGAGTTCGTGGGATAAAAAAAAACAACAACAAGAAAACAAAGTTAAAAATTCCGAACTCAACATATTTCGTATATTTCTTTATGAGCTGCAGTTTATTTGGGTTTCATAAATACATGTGTATATATATATATATGTGTGTGTATATGTGTATGTGTACGTGTGTGTGTGTGTATGTGTGTGACTGTATGAGTGTTTGTGTGTATCTTTTCGTCTGTCTGCGAGTGTGTGTGTGCCACATGCATGTATATATACATACATATGTATGTGCAGACTATATATACTATGTACCATAGTATCTATTGTATCACATTCTGAAATCATCTATGTATCTGTATCTATATCTATATCTATGTATGTATCTAAAATATATTAAGTAACAGTGCCAAAAAAAAAACAACAGAAAGAAAAAACAAAAAAAAAGTTGCACCAAAAGCTTGTTAGACATTTTTTTTTTTAACTTGAAAAAGGTTAAAAAAAAAAAAATTACAAATATATAAAATACTACAGATATATACATATATATATATATATATACTGTAGATATATATATATATATACTAAACTATATAAAAATAATAAAGTTGAAATTAAAATTAATAAAGCGAACGAATATTAAGTAAATATAATTATTTGAAAAAATTTCAATAATTGCGTTAGTTAAACTTAGTATTAGTTAACCTATGCCGATATATTGATATATGTATGTATATCGATTTATGGTATATATAAATATATATATATATATATGTATTAATATTGCAATAACAAGAACAAAAACAACAACAACAACAAAGACAACGCATTAAAGTGAGCCAGAAAAAGTTTAGTTAGTGCTACAATTAGATTCACCCAATAGTTATACATATGTATATGAAAATATATCTCTATATAATATATGAGATATATATATATATATATAGTATAAAAAGCGAGCAGCGCTAAACGAAACTTAATTATATAAAAAAATATATATATAAATATAAATATATATAACATATAAATATACACATAAACAAGTTTTTAAAATGAAAAGAAAAAATTCATAGCGCACTTTTAGGCGCCACAAACAGATGCAAAACAATTTCAAAGCAACACAAAAAAGAAAAACAGATTTTCCTCTTTTCCCAGCTGAATAATGAAAATTGAATTGAGAACAAGAAAAAAACAAGAAAAAAAAACAAACGCAGCGCGATTTGCATTATTATTAAAATATATAAAAAAAAAATAAATAAATAAAATATATATATCGATGTATGTATATGTATATATAACATATATGTATGTGTATGTATATGCGATGTATATGCAATGTTTATGTAATACATAAAGATGTACGTATAAACAAACAACCAACAGCAACAAAGAAACAACAAACAAAAGTTGAGTAAATGCAAAGAATTTCATTCAAAGAAAAAAACAATGACAAAAAATAAAAAAAAAAACAATTGAGTTTTTTTTTTTGTTGTGTGTGTGACTTTTATTGGTTGATAATAGTATATCAGCTATAACTAATTTTTTTCTATGCAAAAATGTAGTTGACAAATATAAAAAAAAAAATTATATATATATATATATAAAAAAATAAAAATATACAAAAATATATATAAAGAAAAAACATATATATATATATATATATATATATATATATACTAATCGAATTGTATAATTATTGAACAATGTCATTGATAAAACATGAATCAATTTTTGTGGCATGCAGCAACAACAACAATAACCAACAACAACAACAACTCACACACAAATGTGAAAATATGTATTCATTAATGAAATAAGACAGAAAACAAAATATTAAAAATAAAAAAAAAAAAAATTATATATATAAATATACATATAATATATACATACAATATATTACAATATATTAATCAATGTGCACAATAAGTGTACATAAAAATCAACAACAACAACGACAACAACAACAACAAAAGCAACAACAAGAGGAATCACAAAGAAGTAGGCTGATGAAAATGAACAGCAAGACGAAGAAGAGCAGAAAGAGCTGCAAGAACAGGAAATGAAGGAACAGGCAGCAGACAGCAGACAGCAGACAGCAAGCAGCCAAGTGACAAATACAAAAAAAAAAAAAAAAAACAAGTTATATAACAAATTTCAAAAATATGACTGAGCCAATGACTCAAAAGTACATTTTAAACAAAAATAAAAAAAAAATATATTAAAAAAAAAAACTAACAAAAAACAAACAAAAATAAAAACAAATTATATGAAAAGCTAAAAAAAAAAATTGCGTTTTTTATTTTCTACTAGTGTAAATGAATGAAACGATCGTGTGGGGCACAGAGCATTGATATAGTGAGAGAGAGAGAGAGAAAACATTAATGTAGAAACTTAACGACGTCATCATTGATAAGCGCTCACTAAGCATTTGATGCTATGACACCGCAGCGCACAGTAGTTGATAACACAAAAGACAAGAAAGCAAAGTGATCTTCCAAATGCCGCAGATGTTATATACTTATAGACTTCAATGAAAACTTAAGCGAAAAATTAAATTTTTGAAAGATTTTTATTTTCTATGGGAGCTATATGATATAGCAGTGCGATCTGTAACAAATTTTGCTGACATGTCTGATACGTACCTAAACTCCAATTCTGTTTATTTTCAGCCAGATATACTTAAAAAAAAAAATAAATAAATAAATAGTTTTTTATAGAAAAATTCAAATTTTAACCGATCCTTGTTATGGTAGCTATATGATATAGTTATCGAATTTAGAAAAAATTTGACTGAAATGTTACAGACGTCCCTGTTCTGTAACGTTTTAGCTGTATAACTTGAACAATTAAAAAGTTTTTCATAGAAATATTCAAATTTCAACCGATCCTTGCTATGGAATGATATAGAATTCTAATTGATGCAGTTGCAAACTGCAAGAATAAAATACATCAATAATATATGTATGTATGTATAGTTTATGGGCTCTGCCACGCCTTCATCTGCACGTTGCAAACTCCTGTTCAAAATGAATATACTTTCTGCAAGTGTATAAAAATAAAACGCAAAATCTCTCAAAAAATAAAAATAAATTACGAAAATAATCTTAATAAATTTTAAGCTTCTGGCTATACAAAATTTTTAATAATTTTCAAAGTAAATATTTTGAATATTAATTAAAAAACTAAACAGAGAAAATTGCTATAAATATAAATAAAATTATAATAAAGTGTTGGAGCTTAAAGTTAGCTAGCTGCGCATCACTGATTGGTTAACGGAACGTGACAGGGCCTTTTGAAGCTGAGACAGTATCAACGACTTTGTAGTTCAGTCTGCCGCTTGACGCGCATCGAGTCGCATCACAAAAAAAAAAAAAAAAAAAAAAAAAAACCACTAAATAAAAGAAAATTATTTAAACATGAGTTGCCCCTATGCTAGCAATGGGTAAGCATATTGCCTAAACTATATATATACATACATAATCTATATCTATTATATATAGTTGATATTATTGTATTTTATATTTTATAAACAGCAATGATCACGATGAAGCAGCAGTACCATTGACCAATGAGGTTGGCAAAATCTATGGTGAATATTTAATGTTGGACAAATTGCTTGATGCACAATGTATGCTTTCCAAGGAGGATAAGCGTCCTGTACACGATGAGCATCTATTTATAATAACACATCAAGGTTTCTATTTCTATTTCTCTTCCTTTCTCTCATATACTATCTGATCAGTATTATACTTATCTCTATCTCTTTCTATTTAGCATATGAGCTTTGGTTTAAACAAATCATCTTTGAATTTGATTCCATCAGAGACATGCTCGACGCAGAAGTTATCGATGAAACAAAAACATTGGAAATTGTTAAACGTCTTAATCGCGTTGTACTTATACTAAAGGTAAGTATTAATATATATAGAAGTATATATGGTATGATCACTATAAGATTTTATGTTCTTAATGCAGATGTTAATATATCTTCTGATCATTCCTACATTTTCCTTCTGATAATTTGAAACAATGTTTTTGGAAAACTATTTCCTGAGCTCCTTAAGTTAATGTTAGTAAATAATATTCTGTGTAGCTTCAAAATTCAATTCTATGAATCCCACTCTTCTTTCTGACTTTAATTCTTCATATTTTCCCTAGCCATTGAGCCTAATTCTTTTTATTCTATGATACTTATCCTTAATTTTTCTGATCGCCTTTACCATTACTTACATTTGATTTTATTTCTTTCTGATTGATCTTCAACCCTTGTTATCACTCGGTCTTCTGTTGCTACAGTTACTGGTTGACCAGGTGCCCATATTGGAGACTATGACACCATTAGATTTTATGGACTTTCGTAAATATTTGGCACCTGCCTCTGGCTTTCAATCGCTACAATTTCGATTGATTGAGAATAAATTGGGTGTACTATCGGAGCAACGTGTCAAATATAATCAAAAGTACTCAGATGTATTTGGCAGTGATGCGCAGGCATTGCATGCTATACGCAGCTCTGAGGATGAGCCATCGCTATTGGAATTGGTACAAAGATGGTTGGAACGTACACCAGGTCTAGAGGAGGATGGCTTTAATTTTTGGGCTAAATTTCAACAAAGTGTTGATCAATTTTTGGCTGCACAAGTGCAAAGTGCCATGGAAGAACCAGTGGAGCGTGCGAAGAACTATCGCCTTATGGATATTGAGAAGCGTCGAGAAGTCTATCGTTCTATATTTGATCCAGCCGTGCATGATGCATTGGTTAAACGTGGTGATCGTCGTTTTAGCCATCGAGCATTACAAGGTGCCATCATGATCACCTTCTATCGTGATGAGCCGCGTTTCAGTCAACCTCATCAGTTGCTCACATTATTCATGGACATCGATTCGTTAATTACCAAATGGCGTTGTAAGTTTTGAACGTTCTCTTAATGTTATTATATATTGATCTATACAGATTTATATGTTTATATGTTTTACTCACTTTTACTTTTACCTTCAGATAATCACGTAATCATGGTGCAACGCATGATCGGATCCCAACAACTTGGCACTGGCGGCTCATCCGGCTATCAATATCTACGCTCAACACTCAGGTTTGTTACACACTAACTGTTACCTGATCGTTTTATCGAGTGAATGATCAAATGTTCGATCGTACATTGATCTCGTTTCTTTCATTGTCATTTCAGTGATCGCTATAAAGTATTTCTTGATCTGTTCAACTTGTCAACGTTTTTAATACCACGCGAAGCAATTCCACCACTAGACGAAAGTATACGCAAGAAACTGATCCATAAGAGTGTCTAAAAAAAGCTATGTCTACAACTATTACTAGATGAATTTTGAAAAATTTGCTGAATTTTAGTTAAATTTTAACTATTTTTTTTTTTTTTATATGTATATCCAAAACTCTATAATTGAAAATAAAGCTAATTAATAAAAGTATAGGAAATCATATGTCAAGTTTTCTATTTATTAAAAAGGAAATTTGAATCCAAAACAAAATACATGAATAATGTTGGGTTATCTATGGAAATATTATCCCTGTATAACCTGCCAATGCCAGATGGAAATCTGTTGAATATCGAGATGTACGAATATCCTCATATATATGTATGTATAGCTGTGAAAAAAATAAGAGCACCACCAGCACCAGCAATGTTCAAATAGTCACTATATTTTTATTTTTAACTTTAAGGAAACGTAGTAAACATTTTTAGAAAGGGAAGACTTTTAAATAACTAGAAATGAGCAAAAAACTATTCTTTAATATTTAGTTTTTTGGTTATATAAGGAACTTTGTGAAAAATGACAAAACATGCCGAAAAAAATAATAGCACCATTCTTCAAAAATGGATTTAAAATGTGTGATAGTGGTGCTATTATTTCGCAACTGTATATACGAGTATAATTAGCATTAAGACGTCATAGAAATTCGTCGATTAATACAGGTATTTTATATATATAAAGCTCTTTTTAAATTATAAAGCTCTCAATTTTGCCAAGTGTTGCCACACCTTGGTAATGCCAGTGTGCAGTATGCAACGCACTTTTAATCGCAACAGTATCGCCAACATATACATACATACATATGTACGTACGTATATATTGATGCATTTGAATTAGTTACAGGGTATGCTACGTATATGGGATATATAGGCTAACTTAGTGTCAATATGAGCTTTGATTTTTTTTGGAGCCATCAGATAATTACGCGCATTAAAGCTTTCATCCGGGCTCTGTCTTTCCATGAGGCTTACATCGGATTTAGTGTTGGATATTGGGAAAATAAATCTGAAAATAAATTGTAATAATTTGAAAAAATTAGAATAAAATCGACTTCCAAAAAAAAAAAAAAATGTTATTCTCGCCGGAATTATACAGTTCCTTCTGAATATAACCGGACGTTTAACATTTGGAAGGCGAGTATGGTACAGAGGAACCTTAAACCCAAAAATTATGAATATAAAATAAGAATAAGAAAGTAATATATATGAATATTTTCTTAAACTAAAACTTAAATTATCGGAATGAAATTTACAGGATTGAGATTTAGTTATTTCTTACATATTATTGATAAGTTTAATCATAATTCGTAAAATAACAGAAACTTAATGGGAATCATTGTAATAATGATTGTTAGTAATTGTTATAATATATATATATATATATATATATATATATATACAGAGTGAACTGAAGCTAACGAAGTTTCCCGAGTATTACAATTATTACATTGTACTTTCTGCATATTTATTTGCATGAATAAATAAATTAAATAATGTCAATGGAAGAAAAATATATATGTATGTACATATATACATACATATATACAATGAGAAATCTGTGAATTTGTAAACCGGAGAAGCTGTGAAATTCGTATATAGAAATCGTTGTTTAAGCAACAAACAACGGAAATGATTAAGAAAAAAAAGTAAAGAAACTCTTTTTTTTATTTTGTTTTTTCTTTTTTTTTTTTTATTTTGTGAAATTTTCTTGTTTATTTAGATGAATCAATTGTTCATAAATCACATTTTTGTTGCTCTTCATGGTTATAGCAAATCTACACTTCTTTAATCTACACACTTTCTTCTCTTTACAGTCTACGCATTGTTCTTCATTGTTATTTCTTGCTTGTTTTTCTACTCTACACTTCTACATTTTATATTTTAATCTATTTTGTTATTTATTCTGCACTCGTGAATTTCTACAATTTCTGACAATTATGTCTACATGAAAAGTGTAGATGGTTTTCTACTGTTTACTCTACACTCTATTCCTTCTTTCTCCACTTTCTCCACTTGATACTCTAATGCTTACTCTACATTTACCATTTATTACCTCACTCTCTATAGACTCTTTACACTGTTTACTCTATACTATAATCCACAATCTGCGCTATACGCACTCCACTTACTACTCTCCAATCTAAACTCTACACTCTTGAATCTATACTATCCATCCATCACTCTACAATCTTTAATCAACACTCTCCAACCTACATTCTCTACCCATCACTCTCCACTCATCACTCTCCACTCATCAGTCTCCACTCATCAGTCTCCACTCATCAGTCTCCACTCATCAGTCTCCACTCAGCACTTAGCACTGCCCACACACTAATCTTCACTCTTCAATTTACACACACACTACTCTCCACAGACTCAACAACTATTCTCCACTCTTCATTCTTAATTTCTACCTTCCTCAAATTATACTCTACACTTTCCCTTCTCTCTACTCTTTTTCTTACTTCCACAGTATTATTATCTATGGTATTTTTTTTTTTTTTATAAATTTACCTAACGGATGTGTACATAATACTATCTATCTATCTTTATATACATAGACCTACACATGCATACTATCTATATATATACTATATATACATACATCTATATACTAATACATACATATATGTATAAAAATATGTACTCTAAATTTTATAGAAATAAGATTCGAATAATGAGACGTAACCTTTCCCAATGGCCTTTATTGTATAGAAAAGTGATAAGCGAATTATTTTTTTTTTTTTTGTATATTAAACAGTTTCGAGAATCAAGTTTATTTTGTTTATAGTAGAAGTGAAACAACAAATTCCGACACAATCCAACAAATCTACAAATTCATCTAAGTTCAGGCAATAACAACAGTAACAACAACAACAACAACAAGTGCAATTTATAATTGTGAGTACTCGATGCTGTGTATTAATTCATTGGAATTGAGGTCGTTTAAGCTTAAGTAAGTTAGAGAGATAGCGAGAGAGACACTAATAGAGAGAGTGGGAGAGAGAGAGAGAGAGAGAAAGCATTCGAGGGAAGTAAAGATTTTGTAATCGGCAAGGAAGAGGAGAAAAGGGTTCAAAAATTGCAGGCACCAAGCTTTACAATTTTTTTTTTTTTTTTTTTTATGTAAGTCAACAAATTAAATCATCAAAAAAATCATCGAAATGCAGCGTAAAATTCTATTTTTATTTTAGCTTCCGTTTTGTGTGTGTATTTTTTCCCCCTCTGCTATAGTCTAAGGGTTATAATCATTTTATCTAACAGCTTGTAACGCTTAAAAGCAGGCATAAAAGACTTTAGGATATATATATCTATATGTATCGCATCTATACTATATATAGTCTTGTTCACCAGCTAAATTTAATTTTTCATATTTTACTGTGTATTGATATTGAGATTTGTTATTGCTTAAAGTCGCCATTGAGCGGATCGTATTTATATATTTATATATATGTATGTATGTAACTTAAACATGTTAGAGTATTAAATCGTCGATAAGTCATAGATAATTTTTTCAATGTTTTTTTTTATCCATTTTTAACGCTAACAATTAAAGTACAATTATGAAAGAACTGAACAAAAACATAATTGCGGCATATTTTCAAAAAGAAAATAGAAATACATGTACATACATATATGTACATGTACATCTATATAAACCTTGAATCCTCAACCCTCAACGCTCGATCCACAATCCACAGCCCACACACACACACACACATACATACACAACGACACTGATGCAGAATGTATAGAAACTGCAACCCTCTCAACACTTGACAAGTTCAACTGAATTTAGCAGGTAAAATGATCAAGAAATCTTTCTATTGCAACGACAATTGAATACGCTACAATATGCAAGAGAACGAGAAAAAATAGTGAGAGGGAAAAAGAAAGAAGAGGGAGGGTTAGTAAGAGTGAGACAGAGAGAGAAAGATTAGAGTGAGAAAGTGGTTAGAAAGGAAAGTGAGATACAAGAGACGAGATGACGAGATGGAGAGAGAGAGAGAGAGATACAAACATAGATAGATTGAGAAGTATAAGGAGGAGAAGAGAGAGACAGCGGATAAGGATAAAATAGAAAAGAAAGATGAGTAGTAGAAAAAAAAGAGACAGACAAAAGAGAGAAAAAATAAAAAATAGAGATTTAAGAGAGAGAGAGAGAGAGACAGAGAAGAAAGAGAGGAAAGGGAGAGAGAAAAAGAAAAAGGGATAGAGAGAGACAAAGACAAAGGGAGAGAGTGCAAGGCCGAACAAGAAATAGAGAAGAGAAAAGATAAAGTGTAAATTAAGAGAGAACTAAAAGAGATTTACCATGCAATGTAAATAGACAAAAGCTAAATGCTATGAATTATCATTTCAGTTTCGACTTACAAGTAATATGCCTAAAAAACTAAAGTTTCGCGATAGCTGAACAGCAGCTTAAGCCAACAGCTAATGTATGTATGTATGTATGTATGTATGTATGTATGTATGTATATGTAAATGTTACTCTGCTTTGCTCTGCTCAAACTGTTCGTCAGCTTATTAATAAAAGCAAAAGCAACAGCAGCAACAGCAGCAGCAACAACAATAGCAATAATAACAACAAAGAGTAAAGAAACTTGGCGAAGACAGAGATAGAGACAAACACACACACACACATTGACAAAAGTGTGAGCCGATTTGCCGTTGCCGTTGCTGTTGTCGTTGTCGTTGTCGTTGTCATCACAGTCACAGTGTCGGAGACTGTCAAGTCTCAGTCGTGTGCTGAATCTTCGACCAGTTGGTTGTGTTTTTTTTTTTGTAGCTGACAAAAATACAAATAAAAAATCTCACAAAAATAAACTTTAACTGAAAACGCGATCAAGACTTTACGCAAAGTGATAATAAAAAAAAAAAAGGAAGGAACAACAAAAACAACAACAAGGGCAACAAAATGCGTTGTCTGACATTGAGCGCGCTGCTTGTTTGCGTTGTCATCGCCGGTCAATGCAAAATTGCAGGTAAGTAACACTGTACGGCGACTAAAAGATTAAGATCCACTAAGCCACAGCTTCAATTCCCATTCCTATAACTCTTTCTCTATCTCACTCACACTCTATCTCTCTTCTATCTGTACGACTTCCTCACTTCACTCTCACTACCTTTTTCTCCTTCTGTCACTCTCTTTGGTAGCCGCATATAAAAGTGAAGTGGAAATAACACCAGCGCCCGATGTGGAGGCAACCACGAAGAAAAGCGGCTGGTTCGGTGGCTTCAAGAAGTTCTTTGGCAGCAATAATGAGGCAACAACCACCAGCACCACTACAACAACTACAACTACAACAACAACACGACGTCCACAGGCACCGGCACAGAAGCCACCACCATTGGTTATATCGCATGCACCGCTAATGCCGCTGGGACCACGTCCAGATACGCCAAGCTCATCGCCATTTGGTGCTGCGTCTGCTCATGGTCCACAATTTCCAGCAGTAGCTGGTGCTGGCAATGCTGCGGCTGGTGGCGCTGGCGCTGCTGCTGGTGCTGCTCCTCAATGGCCAGCATCAGCTGGTGGTTCTGTTGTTTCACCACATTCATCCACTGTGACAGCCAATACACAGCATGGCCGACAACCGACAGGTGCTACTGGCACATCAACAGCTCCAAATTTGCCTCCAGGTTTTGCACCATATCGTCCACAGAAACCGCAGCCAAGTGGCTTTGATTTAAGTTATTTTGGTGGTGCATCATCCAATACTGGCAACAATGCGCAGCGTCCAGGATTTGGTCTGGCGCCACTAACAAGCAGTACCACAACAACAACAACAACAACGACAACAACAACATCGCGACCACGCACCAATGTGCAACCTGGTGGCATTGATTTACGCTTTAGCAGCGTCTCCCCTGCCACATCGACAACATTGAAACCAGCACAAACACCGTCAAAGGATGCTTTTCCCGTATTTCCACCACCACGGAATCCCTTAATCAAGGAGGATTATCCAGCACTACCAACACCCAAGTCTCCCGGTGCTCACACTCCTGGTACGCCCACTTCGCCATCGGCTTGGCAATCACCATTGCCCACACCTGCTGCACAGCCAACTGTCAAACCAGTTGTGCCTCCCAAGCCTGCAAATATACCAGCTGCTGGTTTTGGTGGTGCTTCTGCTGGTCACTCAGGTGTTTCATTTGTGCCACATACCGGTGGCTCAACAACAACAACAGTGCGTCCAGGCTTCCAATCCACAGGCAATTCGGTGGCCACAGATGATGAGATTCGCCAGTTAACCGAACAGTTGTACACGAAGGAAACCAACAGTCAACTGAATAACATTCAAGTGAATCTCCAGGGACGCACACGATCCATTGATAGCGCCGATGAGGCACCACAACCGTAAGTTATTGCATATGATGCAGTGCATCATTTATATTTATAACACAAATTTTTCCCAAAGTTTACTTAATGTGAATGCCAAGGCCTTGGAACCGGCAACTATTGCTAAGATGCGTTTACTATTCAACAATTATGAACAAGATACATCGGTCAATGAACATGTGACGGCCAATGAACGTAAAGAGGAAAATGAATTCTTGGATGCCGTTATGGCAACCAGTGTTATGCGTCAGGCAATGCTATTCCTACAGCAAAAGGGACTCGTCACACCCGATCCGAAGACACATCGCGATCTGGTCAAGGAATTATGGTTTACACAATACTCACGCGGCATGGGTAAAATTGGTAGCTCTGGATTTGAGCATGTCTTTGTCCATGAGGTCAAGAATGGCACCATTATTGGTTTCCACAATTGGGTCTATGTCAGCGAGGAGGAGCAGGCAGGACGCTTTGATTACAAAGGTTATATGAAAGAACAGGATATTGGCACTGTAAGTTTTAAGCATCCATTCTTCTTCTTCATTATCGACATATTGCCAATTTTTGTGTATTTCTCACTGTAGAAGGGAAAAGTTTTGAAGATTCGATTCTCGCATCAAGGACTTAATAAACCGGTGGACACAATGTTTGTGGGCACGTCACCAGAATTGGAACTGGCACTCTATACAGTATGCTTCCAATTACGTCCGGATCGCACATGTCCCGTCTCCTTGGGCAATAGCAAATTTGGCATTGTTACCTATTCGTGGCGCTATCGTGGCAAGAGTCTTATTGGCAGCGCTTATCCAGAGATTTAATCTGCAATGGTATAAATCTAATATTTACGTATCGTTTTTTTTTTCTCAGTCTGTCTTTGATTACAATAAATGAATGAATACTCTTTAAAATATAGTCAATACTTAGTTTACAGTAAATTCAAAGTTAGCGCGAAATATTTATTTACAAATTGTTAGCACTTGTTGATTCAATAAATCAATAACATTAATGAAGTTGCCACATCGATCAATACTACTCTCATTATAGTGTTGCCCATTTGTAAAAATATACTAAAAAAAAAATATACATATAATTTGATATATATTTGAAATATTAATTTATAAAGTTATACTATATTAAATATGAGCTACGGTTTTAATTGTCAAATTCGATTATTCGAATAGCTGGCATTATTGTTAAGATTATTATTATTATAATTATTATTTTCGTTAAGTATTTTTGTCAGTATTGAAAAACTTTGTATAGCAGTATTTAAAGTACATACATATATTTTAATCGATAAATATGAAATATATCGGCACATGTCCACATCACTATTAAGTAGTCTTTCTAGAGTTTTCAGTTAACAAGTACGTCGTACGTCTCAAACAAAGAGAAAAACCAAATTAAAACGTTTTTTTTTGTTTTGGGAAGTGCATAGGCAAACATCGATACAGATAAATATTATAAATAACAGATAAATTGAATTAATCATATGCAATATGGATTTCGGTGCCCTTTTACATTATGCTAAAAAGAAGAACGATGCCGTCACTAAAGATGAGGTTCGTTTATAATTTGTCAACGATTTGCTTTCATTTTTTTTTTTGTCATTATTTCAATACTGTAGACAGTTTAGTCTCGCATGCTGCAATTAATGAGTGGCAAGTGTAAAAAGTTTCCATATTGCAAGGAACATGTGTGTGTATGTGTGTATTTGTGTTGTTGTTGTTGTGTATGTGAATTTGGGTCAATGCATGACCCCAAAATAAAAAAAGGAACCTGGAAAAATTCCACTTGAACTTGAAAATAAAAGCAATAACTTTATTCATCTAATTATATATCTTTCTCTCTTTCTCTCTCTCTCTCTCTCTCTCTTTCTTTCTTTCTAAATTCGACTTAAAAGCAACGGGGTAAATTTTATAGCACTAAATATGCGCCACCAAAAAAGGAAACGAAAGAAAGTAAACAATTATCAAATAATATACAGAAATTCCTTAAAAAACGTGAAGCTGAAGAAACGGAACGTAAACAACAGGAACGTCAAAAGGTTTCCGATTTATTGGCGAAAAGAGATGAAAAATCCAAAAATAAAATACGTAAAATGCTTAAAGTTACAAAATCTGCAAATAAATCCGTCTTGGAAGATGCAAAAAATTGTGATACTAGCATCTCATTAGGCGGAGAAGCAGGCGATGATTATGGTTACGTTTCAAATGAGGCAAATGCCTTCTATCAAAAATATATTGAGAAAGTCAAAGATGTCAAGGAGGACAAAGGATTTGCACCAAGTCGTCCACAATCTGTACGTGACTTATCCGGTACCAAGGAACGTGTAAAAGCAGCCATAACACGTGAACGCGAAGAAGCAAAATCACATACACGACAACGTATAAGCCATGGGAATAGTTCAAGCACAAAAGATTCAACAAACAATAACAGTAGTAGTAGTAGTAGTAGTAGTAGTATCGCACGCGCCTATAGCACTTCCTCAAAAACACTTTATGATCCAGAGGCGGAACGACGGGAAGAAGAACGCAAGAAACGTGAAGAGGAGAAAAAAGCAAAATTAAAACGTCCACCGCCACCGCCACCAATGGACTTTCAAACATTATTACGTCTGGCCGAAAAGAAACAATATGAACCCGTTGCATTACCCACCAAGGAAAAGAAAAAGGAACCGGAACGTTTATTATCGGCACGCGAGAAACGTGAACAAGAAGAGCGTCAACGCTGGAAAGAACAGCGTGTCGAACGTGATAGGGAACGTGCACGTCAAGAATCCGATGCCAAATCATCAAAGGTTGAACAACGTAAAGAGAATCCATCAGGTGGCAGTATCCAGCGTATGGAGCCAAATGGACGTATACCAAAGGTAAATAAAGTATTGCCAACAACAGCTGCCAAAGGCACAACACCAGCAGTAATGCCACCTGCCAAATCATCAAGTGATAGTCTAAAACGACCAAACAACAACAACAACAGCAGCAGCAACAACAACAACAGTAGCAGTAGCAACGGCAA
>JBAMBR010002402.1:0-27994 GCA_037044475.1 Zaprionus obscuricornis | reverse complement strand
GAATCGTTGCCGCCAATTCAAATGCCAAAAATAATCAAAACTCAAAAGCAAACCCTAAAGCCAGTAGCAGCAGCGCCATCAATTCCAAGCGTCCTATTGCTCCTGTCGCCAACAGCAGCAGCAGTATCAACAACAACAACAACAATAATAATACAAAGTCATCAACAACCTCTAATGGCAACGGCAGCAGCACTAGCAACAATGCCAGCAGCAGCGCCAAGTCAGCCTCATCAACAATGCAATCTCGTAATCCTTATGCGTCAATCAATCGTAATGGTGCAACACGTGAATTTCCACCACGCGAGTTTCCACCACGTGATATAAAGCCACGCACAACAGATGTACGTGGACGTGGCGGTGGCAGTGGCAGTGGCGGTGGCGTTGCAGAACGCAAACGTCCATCTGCTGCTGAACACAACAGCTACAACAACAATAAAAGTATGTGTGATACCAAAAAAAAAGAAAAATCTAAATAAATTGCAATTTATTATTATTATTATTATTTATTTATTTATTTATTTATTTATTTTTTTGCGTGTGTGTGATAAAAATGTTTTTCTAAATAAATTGCAATTTATTCTTTTTTCTTCCTTCCTTAATTTTTAAATAAACTTCTCATTGTCAATTTTATTTTATATATAAATTTTTTTTTTTTTTGTTTTGTGTTTTGTTTGTTTTTTTGTTTTTTATTGTAGGACGCATTTACGATGATGATTCTGAATATGATTCCGAATTAGATGATTTCATTGATGATGGTGACTGTGAGGAGGATATATCATCCCATATACGCGATATTTTTGGCTATGATAAGCGACGCTATCGTGATATTGATGATGATGATGATCGTATGGAATCAAGTTTTGCACAAGTGCAACGTGAAGAGTTTATTAGTAAAAAATTAGGTAAAATTTGTTGTTGTTGTTTTTTTTTTTTTGGTATTGGAATTAGTAAATTCTGTTTTGTTTTACAGGCTTACAAGAGGATTTGGAGGATATGCGTATGGAGGCAATGCATAAAAAGCAAAAAATGGTTAAAAAACGTAGTAAACGTATCGATGATTATGATTGATTCTTTTTTTTTATTGATGCGCTCTGCTCTAATCTGCAAGAACATTCTTTCTATCGTTTTTTTGTTTTTTTTTTTCTTCCCTTTGCTTCTTAATATTTTAAATTTGTCTTTGGCTAAATAACAAAATTGTATGTCCTGGCAATCAAAAAATAATTAATTTTTTTTCAACATTGTCTTAGATTTCCAGTTTTGATAAGAAAAAATTGCATGAATTAAATTTTACAGCGCCATAGATAAATGAATATATATATATATATAAATATAAAGTGTAAACAAAAAATAAGAAAATAATAATAATAATAGTATGTGATCTTAATAATTTTCCTTCATATTATGTTTTTCATATAGTTTGTTGTTGCCTTTCTTATAAATAGTTTTAAATTTCTTTTAATTTGATAATTTTTTTATTGGAGCGCTGTTTTCTATTTATAATTTGTAATGTTTCTTTTTTTTATAAATTTGTTAAATTGTTAAATTTTTTGTTTTAATTTAATTTTTTTTTTAAAACCGCAACAACAATTTAAAAAAAAAAAAAACAAAAAAAGTTATCCTAAGGTGCCGTAGAATGTAGTCAAATCAAAAATGAATTAAATAACAAAAAACTAATAACTATATATCGTATCCTAAAGAAAGAACGAGAGAGTGAGAAAGGAGAACGAAGATATATATATATAGATATAGATATAAATATACAATATTATATCAATTATTATGATTATTATTATAATGGAATACAAATTCATATTTTTGCTACCCGAAATTCAAAATTTATTGTAAACTTTACAAACATATACTATGTACAACTCCTCCATATGTATAAACATATATATATACATATATAAAGATACAATATATATATCATATATAAAAAAAAGACAAAAAAAAAACATGAAATTTATATATTAAGAAAAACACGTGAGATTTTTCTTAACTGCAAAAGGAAAATGTTCAATGAAAGTTTATTGCTTCCCTATAGATTGTGAACTTCTGCTGTATTGCTAAGAAATTAAACGATGTGGTGGAGATTTTGAAGGAACTCGAAGAAAATTAAATATTTTGCAAATGTTCATATGTTCTTTTTTTTTTATGTTGTCCATCATTGTTTTCAGCTTCCATTAAAAAAACTAACACCAAGACCGCTTTATATAAAAACTATAAATATTTCATATAATACTCACTCTGTACAATTTACAATTGTTATAATGTTAATTTTCGCTGCATTTGTTTTATGCCTCCGTCATGTTAACAATTTAAATTCACATGCACCAAAAATATTCATGCGCTGCACTTTTTAAATACTTCCTTACACTTTCTGGACAATAATAATTAAATAGATGTGCATAAAACATTTTAATATTGTCTTGTAGACAAAATTCTATTAAATAATTTCTTTTTTTTCACAAGAACTCGTCACTTCACATTATATTTTTGCTCTATATTTTCAAAATAATTGAATGCCAACAATGTATACATATCAATGAAGGATGTAAAAATTAATATGTCATAATTAACACACATTGAAAATATGCTTTCGATATGTTTATCGAATATTTCATTTATTTATTCGGAAAATTTCAAAGTTAAATATTTTTATATTTTAAAATTGAAATATTCGTATATTAAAATGTTATTAGGAGTGCACAAAATAATTAAGTCATTAATTATTATTTATTTATTTATTATTGTTTATATAATAATCATCATTTTTATCATTTGTTAAACATTTAGTATTAATTAATAATACTATACTATCTATTTATTGAACATTTATTCAAAATTACATAGCACTATTTCCACGAATTAAAATATTGCTAAAAGTGCACAAAAAAAAATATATATATATATTAATCCATTAACATTATTATTATTTATAATTATTTTTTTTATATATTATATATAAAAAACATAATGTTGCCAGTGTGAACACACTTATAAAAATGTTAAAAAAAAAAAAATTACTGAAAACTTCAGTATTATTTGAACTAGAATTGTGGATTGATCTTATTGAATTTTAAGTGCTATCTGGATCAATTGATGGTTCAACGACAACAGCACTGCCCAAACGTCGATGATCACAGACAGGGTGCGGTTCATTATCCTTATAACCGATAGCCGTAATCTGACTATCATCATATTTAAATGATATATATGTGACATTATGACCAACACGTTTCAAATAATTGAATGTGTGCAATGGTACATGTTTTTCTATCTCTATTAACATAGGCGACAGCTGATGATGGATACGTCCAGCACTGATTGAATCCTCAATTGATTCGTGTAATACAAAGTATCGTAGGATCGCTTGAGCTACAGAACTTATGATGCGTGCACCGCCTGCACCACCAATAACTAATTGAACTATTCCATTATTATCGAGCACAATGCTTGGACAAAATGATGACATGGGACGTTTACCGGGTTTTATATAATTAACTGTACTTGCTGGTATAGCATATCGATTCGAGCGTCCCGGCGTTGCAAAGTCATCCATTTGATTATTTAATATAATTCCAGTTTGTCGCGAACGTTTTCGACCACCAAAATTAGTATTTATGGATGTGGTCACCGATATGGCATCACCATTTGGTGCCAATACAGAAATTTGTGCTGTACCATGATTTTCGATATTACTAAATTTTGCACCGTAATGCTTTATATCGGTATATGTGCGATTATCTTGAATTAATTTACGAATTTCAGTCGCAAAATCAGGATCAATTAATTTCTTATAGATATCACGTACTGTTGGCTCAAAGTGTATATCAGCTAAATTACTGCGATACCCAAAGGCAAATTTAAATGTTTCGATTAAACGTTGCCAATAGACATCAAGATCATTCGTCTCCAGCGATTTCATAACGTTAAGTATAAAAACCAAGATAGCGCCGCTAGTAGGCAACGGTGACGTATACAATACGTAGCCATTGTTTAGCCTGGCCCGCAGTGGTTCCTCCCAGCGTACCCTGTAACATAGAGAGAGAGAGAGAGAGAGGGGGGGGGGGGGAAATTAGATAGCATAATAGACTTTGGATAAGATAAAATACATTTTCTTTTTTTTTATTGCATAAGAAAATTTAGGATTACTTACTCGTAATGCTGTAGATCATGTTCTGTTATAATGCCACCCATTTCCTGAATATCCTCAACAAGCATTTTACCAAGTCGTCCGCCTCTATAGATAACCTCTGGACCCTCCACAGCAATTATTTCAAGTGTATCGGCCAATGTATGTTGAAACATTATTTCACCCTCACGATATAGCTCTTGTGTATGCGGATTCACAAACACTTCCGATAAAGAAACTTCGCGGCGAATATGTTCTTCGTTCAGGATCATTGCATATTCAAGATCAGCACTTACCAAGATCCCATTGCGACACATTTTAATTGTTGGCTCGAAGAGTGTATACCATGGCAATTTGCCATATTTCTCATATAGTCTCCAAAAGCCATATATTTGACTGGGCGTGGCAGCATAGTGTGCGCCCACATATAGTGTTGAATTTGTAAACATATCCCGGGTGGCAGCGGATGGTGCTGTTTCACGCGCAATTAATGTCTCTATGCGTCCCATTTCTTTGTCATAGATGGTTGCTACAAAGCCACCACCCACACCATGGGCATGGGGTAAGACGACACCTTCACATAGCATCGTTGCAATTGTTGCATCTGCTGCCGAACCGCCAATATCTAACATTAGGCCACCAATTTCAGCACAGCCAGCGCCATTGGAGGCAACGGCGCCAATATGACGCGCTGTATCCTTTTTTAAGCCAAAGACTAAACCCAAGATTAGGCAAGTAATAACAACTGCCAATAGTATCCATAATATGGCATATTTTTTAAGGCTTAAGGGGCAAAAAAAAATCATAATTCAAAATTATTTTATTATTATTATCTATTTTAAGCTTACCACATGCTTTATGTGTGCTTCGGTTGCTTATCCCATTTAATGTATTAACAGATTTAAAGGTAGCTACGATTTTTATATGCCGTATAAAGATATTCAATATCTTAATATTTGATATCCGGCATTAAAGCAAAACAAAGATAAGACTTGGTAGCGTCTATCTATCTACGTAGTAGCTACAACTATTTGTATTGCCATTAAGGCAAATTCTGTTTTTTGGACTAAAACTAAAGTTTCGTCATAGCAGATGTTACTTTTACAAATATTTCTTAACTTAAGTGCTAAGTTAATTGTTTTCAAACTGTACTTGTACATTGTATTTATATTGCAAAAGAAAAATAAAAACAAAAAAAGATAAACTTAAAATATCTATAAATACATATGCATATAATCTAAATATTGATAAAGTGCAAAAAAAAAAAAAAGTGAATAACTTGAGGTCACTTTGTAAGTTGATAAAATTGAAATCATTACGCAGCTGTTAAATATAAAATAAAATTAACAACAGCCATTTAGTCATTGCACTGAATTCTTTATTTGATTTTAAATGTAACGGACATTATTTCACTTGAACACAACCTGCAGTATTTACAACACTTGTAGTGCGGTCGACATCGATAGCTTAAATAATTTTTCAAAAGTGAATGTTACGTTTGGTTAACTGGAAAGTTATCGACTTTCCGAAAAGTTATCAGAAATTATAAATAAATATAAAGTTTGTAATAACATTTTACTATCATCGTTAATATAAATTTAGGTAGTAATCGTTTATACAAATTTATGTTACAAATTCGATATATCAATTTATTACAATATATATATCGATATTTCATAAGGCAAGAATAGTGTTAGAAAATAGTTGTGGCCAACTATCGATGTTTGTGGATATATATCGATGTACGTTTAACATCCCTAAAACAAATGCATACATATGTATATGCAAATGTCTTCTCATCTGCTCGTATGTGTCGTCGGTTGTAAATGTGTGCGATTGTGTTATATTTTTTTTTTAACGAAGCGAAATCTAATTGGAATTAAATAATGTACAGTGAAATAGTAAAAAAAGTTAAATAAAAAAAAAAAAATTAAACCGCGCGTCGGTTGGGCCCCATCCAAAAGGATCTGCATATGTAAGTGTGCATGCGTGTGTGTGTGTGTGTGCCTGTGTGGCATAGGCTGGGGCGCAGCCACAGCACAACAACAACAACAGGAGCGGCACTGCCACTACAAAAAAAAAAAACCTCAACTGCATATATACATCTGTGTGTGTGTGAGTTTGTTTGTTGTGTGTAAAAACTGAACAAAATGAATGCGTCTGCGCCTCTGCAGCAGCCGCTGCTGCTGTTGGAAGATGCACAACAACTTTTTTGGCCTTGGCTAAGATTAAAACTAAAAGCAAAAGAGCATCAGTTGCACTCACACACATTCAAATGTATAACATATACGTATACATACATGCATATGCACATGCATATGCATATGTATGTATATGTGCGTTTCGAGAAAGGGCAGAGCAGCAGCAGCAACAACAACAACTGCAAGTGCAGCACAACGCTGGCCAAACATAAGAACAAAACAGAAAACACACAAAACTGAAACTGAAACTGAAAACCTTTCAAAAATCGTGATGCGCGCTTGATGCTATTTAGCTTGTTGTTGTTGTTGCTGTTTTCATTGATGCTAATTTGCATTTTGTTGTTTCTGGCTTCGCCTGCGCCTTCTTCTGTTACTGTTGTTGTTATTGTGTTGATCCAGGATGTGTAATCAGCAACATTCGCTCTCTTCAACTATCTTACACTCTCTTACGCTCCCTTTTTTCTCTCTCTCTTTGTATCCCTCTTCCTTTTATTCACAACACACACACACTCACACACATGCACTCATATATTTGCAGGCAGACAAGGGCGACGAATAAAGTGACAAGTGAAGCTTTTCTTATATAAAAAGCTAAAAATCAAAATTAAAGCTTTCTCGCCATCTCAATAGCCCAAAGGCAGCTTAACAGCAGCAGAAAAATCAACAATAATAATAACAGAATCAGCAACAACAACAACGAGCAGCAGCATTAACAGCAACAAATAATTCCAGCTGGTGGTGCAGCTGTTGCAGCTGCTGCCCCCCCGCTGCAGTTATTCTTTTTTTTTTTTGTGATTGTGTGCGTGTGTGTTTTTATAACAAATAAAAAAAAAATAAATATATATATTCAAAAAAATATATAAAAATATTTATATATAAAAAAGAAAGATGAGCGTCTTTGATGATTTTCAACGCTTGTGGATGCAACGATTTCCACAAAGCTCACTCTCCGATGCATGGGAGCAGGATGTGCGCGCCAGTCTTGAACGTCACAAGTTGAAAATCAATGAGCTGAGCAAGGAGCTGGAACAAGAGACACTCTACGTTGAGTATTTGGAACGTTTATTATCCGATGTGGAGAAATATCGTGAATCCGGTGGTGATCCAACGACATTATTTGAAGCAGCCACTGCGAGTAATTCAGGTGCAGCAGTCACAAGCACAACTGGCAGTGCCAGCACTAGTAATGGCGCAACTGCAGCAGCAGCAACATCAACAATTGGAGGCGTTGACAAAGACTTTGTAAGTATTTATTTCATTTCATTTCAATTTCAATTTCTTTTTTTTTTTTTTTTTTGCTGATTATTATTATCATATTATACGATGTGCTGTTGCAGCAACAGTTTGCTGTTGCAATTGCAGCAGCTGCATCAGCTGCAAGCAGCTTATCACTGATTGCGTTAACCGTTAACCGTTAGCGCACTTAACAGGCGCACAGCATTGTCATAGACAGCGAAACAACGCAACGCTATCGTTGCCGTCACCGTAGCTGTTGTCTACCCTTTTTTTTTCAACTTATTTTCATTGGCTGCCGCCAACGCTGCTGCTGCCGTCATCGTGAACGTCGACGTCGTCGTCGTCGTCGTTTGCTTATCATCAACGTTCGCTCAGTTATCATTATCAGTTGAGAGACTAGCTGTAGGCATGACTGCAGCGTCGACAGCGCAGCAGCAGCGCATTTAAGTTTTAACTGTTAACTCTATTAGTTCCATTTGTCTAGTTCACTGAACTGTGTAGCAAAATATAATATAATTGTTATTTAAACTATAGAGCAAAGAATATTTTATACCTATTAATCGCTGTCTGCGACAACGGGTATGCACGACTTTGTACAAATCAATGTTGAGAGACTATAATTAAGCTTTGGTATAGACTACATTTCTTATATAATCTTCGTTGACTTAGATATTTATCAGGCACTCCCACCCCTACAAAAAATGACGCCTACAAAAAAATCAAATATAATATCAAATATGTCAGCATATGTCATAATATCTGTAAAAATTTCTACTATTACTACTATGAAAATGATGCAATTTTGTAGCTGTTGTGATTATGGATCAGTGGTTGGTTTTCTAATATCTCGATGTGCTTACTGGGTAACTTAAAGTCGAGCAAGCATAGTTATACTGTTGATTTTTTTTTTACTTGTTTTGATTTGCATATACATATGCTTCAATAAATGGAATATATGTTGTAGATGTTGTAGGATGCAGGAAGATTTGGAAATAATGCAGAGTGGTGCGGGATTAGAGTCAAAAAGATGCAAAATGATATGTAGTGGTGCGCAGTGGTGTGGATACATTTCGAGAATAGAATGGTACAGAGTGACACATATGGTGCGGTTGTGATTCACAGTAGTGCAGGTTGGTGCGGAAATAGAATGAAAAGGTGCAATGTAGTTGGAAATAGTGCAAAAATAGTGCAGAGGGGTACGCAATGATAAACGAGTGGTGCGAAATGGTGCAGAGTAATGCAGGGTGGTACGATTATGATGCTGCGGTATGCTACGGAAATGATACAGATTGACATGAATTTTTATATAATGTAAAAATGACACGAGAGTGGTGCTGCGGGCATACTATAGTTTGGTGCAGGGCGGTGCAACCGTAGGGTTGAAATTGTTGCAAAGTGATGCGGGAGTATTGAAAAGTCGTGTGCGGAAACACAGTGCGAATGATACAAAGTGGTGCAGACTGATGTTGAGTGATGCAAGTTTTCTCTGAAACTCTCTGTTGCAATATATATATGTATGTACAATAATTCTTAAGTATCTGCCGCTCTCTGTTTAGTCTTTTATATTTTTCCTTATGTTTTTATAATTCTTTCTTTCTTAATTTGCAACATTTTCTATGAATATTTCAGCGCTTGTTTGTTTGCTTGAACCGGTTCGCGTATTTTGTGTAAATATTATTGTACTTGAAATATTTCAAGTACACCTGATGCTTCTCTCTTTCACACTTGGTCTCACTCTCTGCCATCGCTGATGACGTCCCTAACTATACTTATTTCTACCCCTATCCCTAACCCATGCGCTCTTTACACTTCTATTTGATTTCTTCAGCTGTGCTCGTACTTCTATTTCTTCCCCTATGCCGGACCCTCTACCCCAAAGCGACGCCTCTTTTTTTTTTTTATATACATATATTGCGTATAATGAAAGCAGAGACACACCGTACATGCATGCATATGTATGTATGTACATATGTCGGTTGTGCGGCGTCCGTATGATTTGCGCTCTCTGCCACATATGTATATATATATATGTATATGTATGCATATGTATATATGATATCTTTAATTTTGCCCCGTTATCTACGCACACGCATGCAGAGACATGCACACACTTGCACTCTACTGTCATACTCTGTCTGTGTGAGTTGTGTTTTTTGTGTGTTGTTTTTATTGTTTTTCTCTTTCGATTTTGCGCTTCGTCGTCGACGTCGACGTCGTTGTCGCTGTCGTTGTCATTGTCGTTGTCGTTGACTTCGCCCGTCGACCGACTGTGAGTAGCCCCGGAGCCGGAGTCGTAGGTCTCGTCCGCCAGTAGTCACTAGTTTTGGTGAATAACAACATCTATAACGGGACTTTGCTATTAAACATCGCGAACTGTGTGTGTGTGTGTATGTGTGTGTGTGTGTGTGTGCGTGCGTGCGTGTGTTATCCCCACGCTTACCCCTGCCATTGTCACTGTCATCGTCATACAGTTGCAATTCCCATTTCCCCGCGCCCTACACACACTATCCTGTGCTCCGCCCCTTGCACATTTTACGGCACATTTGCTGTTGTGGCCGGCGCCTAAGTTTTTCAAGTGCAAATATTAAATAACAATAAAAGTCTACAAAAACCAACAACAACAATAAAAAAAGAAAAAAAATTAAAATTAATAAAAAAAATAAAAAAATAATTAAAAAATTACGTAAAAAAAACACATAAATAATTAAGGAAAAAATAAAAATAAATAAATAAACGAGAGCAGTGACAAAAAAAAGTGAGAACTTTGTATTTTATTTTATATTTTTTTTTGTGATATTTTTTTACGGATTCTTTTTTTTTTGTTTTTTTTTTGTTGCTGCCTTTTATTTTTGGGCGTGTTGTGTTGTGGTGCGCGCGTTATTAACGTGTTTCTCGTACTTTTGGTTGACTCAAATTTCGTGGTCGACGTTAGCGTCGGCGTCAGTGTCGCAGTCAACGTTTTGCTTTAAATACAAAGTTGTTGTTGTTGTTGTTGTTGCTGTTATTATTATTATTATTTGTGTTATTGTTATTTTTGTTGTTGTTGGTATTATTATTGTAGTAACTGTTGGGCGGAGCTCACATAAATTGTATACTGTCGCGTCGTGTTACCATCGTATTGTCTCGTGTCACGTCGTGCCTTGCCTTGCCTTGCGTTTAGCAATTGCAACAACAAAAGCGTGTGTGTGTGTGTGTGTGTGTGTGTCTCTGTGTCTTTGTGGTGTTGCAAGCAGCAAATTGCAATAATAAAAGTGGCGCTGCAACAACTAAAAGAAGACGCCGATCAAATTGAAGAAGCAGGAGTACAAGGAGAAGAGAAAAAAGAAGGAAGTGAAGCATGTCT
The DNA here is from genome assembly GCA_037044475.1 of Zaprionus obscuricornis. NCBI lineage: Eukaryota > Metazoa > Arthropoda > Insecta > Diptera > Drosophilidae > Zaprionus > Zaprionus obscuricornis. Next base: position 17,079 of record JBAMBR010002402.1, on the reverse strand, counting down.
TCCTTCAAGGAGAAATTCAAATTATGGACCCGAGGGGTGCGTAATCATCACTACTTCAGCCCGTGCTTTTATATGCCTATATCTCTATGTCTATGTCTGACTGTGTGTGTGTATGTGTCTACGTGTGTGTATTTATCACAAGTTGAAATCAATAAGCTTATCGCAAGTACACACACACACACACACACACACATACAGTTGCACAGTCATAAAAAGCGTTATGCTTAGTCTATAGAACTTAAGCAACAACAAGTAAAAGCGGCAAAAGAAGTGAAAGAAGAAGTAAAAGAAGAAGAAGTAAAAAAAAAAGACTGTCGAAAGAGCTAATAGAGAAACCCGTTAAGAGAGCTTCTTAAGCAGCAAAACTGTAAAGTAAAATAATAATAAAAAAAAAACAGGGGAGAGAGAGAGAGAGAGAGAGGGATAGTTCCCTATATAACGAATGCGTTTTTCTTTTGCAATTCTCAAAGACAATGACAAATACAAATCTCTGTAATATATGTATGCTGCTACTCCTCGCCTTTCCTCTCTTTCTCTTTCTCTCTCCCATTCTCTCTAGACATAGACTTTTGCTGCTTGAATTGATAAGCAGCTGGTGTGTCGCTATCAGTAAAGACAGTTGAAGCAAGAGAATGCCAAACAAAGTAAAAAAGAGAGAAACGCAATAGTGACAAGTGTTAACTTTGTGAAGAGTAACGAAAGGGGTAGAGGGGTAGGTAGAGGGGAAACTGAAAACATAACCATATAAATATACATACATACATACATACGTTTAACACCTTATATAGAAGCTTGTTTTTTTTTTTTTGTTACTTTATTTTTGGCCAACAAATTGAAAATATGATTAAAACATTCGATTAGCTTCGTTTTTTTTTTCCTTTTTTTTTCGTTCGTTTCTTTTCTTTTTTAAATCGTAATCTTTCCAGCACTGTGGAATATCATTTGTTTAACAAAGCAGCAATAGCATGGAATGATTTAAAGAGTTCATAAAGAAAATATTTCAAGTTCAATTTAAGAATTAAAAAAAAAAATTGTATATATATTTGAAAATTTTATTTAAAAGAAAATGCCTTTAATTATTACAATATGAAATTCAGTTTACAGTATGTTATTTCGCTGTTAAAAATTAACATTTCTTATTATTATTATGATTATAACCATCAGGAACTGTTGCTACAAAATCACTGTTGAAGCAATTATAGTAAGCACTGTTGTCATACTTGTAGTAATCACTGTTGTAGCATTTACAGCATGCACTGTTGGCAGACTTATACCACTCACTGTTGCAGCAGACGCCTTTTCCATACTGTAATCAAACTGGCAGTAGTAACTGTTGTCATACTTGTAGTAGTAACTGTTGCCGCATTCGTAATCGTTATTTTTGCAGCACTTACAGTAGTCATTGCTGCACTTACAGTAGGCACTGGTGTCATACTTTCAGAAGGCATTGTAGCTGTTTTTCACTATTTTCATGTTTGCATTAGTAACTGCTACCCCATCAGTAGTAATTTTGCATTTGTTTAACATTTTCATAATATTTATTAATTTTCCCCCCCATCGAATGCTGTTAAGTTAACATTTCTATACTGTAGATCTGTTAACGCAATGTTAATTTACAATTTTTTTCTTTCGTTTCGCGCTGAGATAAAAACTATAAATAGACAAAATACATATATAAATTGCCTAAGCCTTTAAGTTCAGCCTAAATACACATACACATATACTGGCATATAAAGAGAGAAAGAGAGAGAGAAACAATTGCATATGCAAAGCTACACAAACACATACATATACATACATAGAGAGACAATTGTACGTTTGGCAGCTTAACATTTAATATTTCGTGCAATGTTGTTGTTGTTGTTGTTGTTGGGCATTTGCACGAAACGTTAGGGAAACATTGTTTAACACTTTTAATAACAATTCAATGCTTTAAAGCTGTTTACTGCTATTTCTTCTCGTTGTTGCTGTTGTTATTGTTGTTATTTGCTTTGGCAGCGGTTCGTGATTCACATGCACAACATTTAATCAATTCTATAAATCTCTCTCTTTCTCTATGTGTGTGTGTGTGTTGGTTGGTTGATGATTGAACATACATATGCTAAATAATTGTATCGAATTTACTTACGCTGCTCACTTGCTGCCGACAGCGCGACGGCCATAAGCTAAGCTCAACGTAATACGCAAACAAATGCAAAGGCAAAGGCAAAGCGTGTATTTCTAACTGTCAGAGTCAAGTGCGTGTGACGCTCTCAGTGTCTGTATCTCTGCATGTACATACATACATATGTATGTACATATGTATCTATGCGAGCGTATGTGCATGTCTCTGTGTCTGTGTTAGTGTGCGTGTGCCGTGTGCGTGTGTTCGACCTTCGCCGTCAACTTGTATTGCACGCTTTCTTCTTCGCTTCGCTTGGACACATTCAAACACAGAGACACAGACACAGACACACACACACACATAAAAATGATGCCGGCTGCTGCTGCTGCTGCTGCTGCTGCTACAGCTGCCCAGCTTTATTACGACCAGCCCCACCCCCAGCGCAAACTATACACAACACAAAAAAAATATATATATATGTATATATTAAATAAAAATTGTTGCAATTTTTCATTAAATTTTTTTTTCAGTTTTATTTTTTTCTTATTTGTTGCTTTACTCTGTCGACTTGAAATTGGAAAAAAAAAAAACAAAGAAAAAAAATCAAGAAAAAATTGAAAAAAATAAATAATATAAAATTATAGGCTAACAAAAAGTAAAAAGATTAAAAAGTTGTGTGCTCTCTTTTTTTATAGTTTTCACTTTTTTTTTTTTAAATTTTTTTTTTGTCCAAAAAAAAAATGCTCCGACACACGCAGACGCTAAGTTTGGCTTATTTGTCAGTTTTTCGTTTGTTGTCGTTGTTTTTGTTTGCTTTTTGCTTCTTCTTCTTCTTCTTCTTCTTCTTCTTGCGCTCTTTGTTGTTGTTGTTGTTGCTGTTGCTGTCGGCGGCATTTTAATGGCAACTCGCAACGTGTTAGTGAAATGCGTTACGTGCAAAGCTTCAGCAAGTGTGACCCTCCGAGAAGAAATGTCAGAAGGAGAGAGAGCGAGAGAGACGGAGAGTGAGAGAGGGGTTGCATATTGAGTATGGCAAATGGTCAGTGACCAGGGGAAGAATTGGCCGGTGTTGAGTAGCAGATAAGACAAAGGTGCCAACAACAAAAAGTTCATGATTTAATATTTTGACAAATAAGCGAAAAAAAGAGAGTAAACGAGATAGAGAAAGCGAAAGATATGAGAAAGAGAGAGCAAGAGAGAGTGCGTAAAATTAAGGATCTTTGAACTTGTGTTACACATAGTAGTATGACAAGAATTCGCAACTGTCGCCTGTTGACATTTTGAACTTTTTCAATTAGAGCTTCAAAAGCTACATACCAGCTACCAGTATGTACATACATATAATACTTGCTACAGTTCACACTCGTTAACAATTGACTAAACTGTTTTCTTTTCTTTAATATATTATACAAAAATAAAACAAAAAATTCAAATACTTTTCACAACTCACAGTTAAAATTTAATTAAAATTTGATAAACAAAAAATTTCAAAATTTCTTGGAGAATATATTTCATAAAATATTTTTGTTATTTCTTTTGTCATTATAAAGTTTTGTTTGATTGTATAGCAATTAACGCAATATAAAATGCAAAAGTCTTAGTCACATTTTAATCATACGTTTTTTAACTTTTTTCTTTTTCCTTTTTTTTATCGTACAATTCAATTAAATCTAAGTAAAGCTTTACGCATTCTTTTCTCGTTTTTTTGTGACTAAGTGAAGACATATGTTTATACATCACTATATATATATGTACTATATATACAATTTATGAGAATGAAAATAGCAAGAAAAAATAAGTAAGAATGTAACAGCCGTGTGTGTGTGACTGTGTAATACCTGGTACTGTGATTGGCACAACTTCCATGTTTATCATCCCGTCTGGATAAAAAATAGTCTTCAATTTCTGCAGACATTGGAGGCGTAGCAAAAAATAAAAAAAAAATAATATTTTATCTATCTGCAGTTTGGAGACTCTAACTCTTATAGTCTCTGAGATGTTTCTGAGGTGTTCCTAGGAACAAACAGATAAACATGCTACAATCATCTTGACTGCTAATGCTGAGCCTGAAAATATATGTATAGTTTATAGTGTATATTTTAGAATGCCACGCCCTCTTATAAAGTCATTACAGTCTCTGTATTCTATAGCTACCGGGTATAAAAATGGCATTAAAATAATTCTAAGCATTTTTCATTTCTATGAAATCTATAAAAAAACAAAAAAAAAAAATTCTTCAATTGCTTCATTAATCATATAAACACTTAACTCCAGAAATATTTATACACATACATATCTTAAATAAAAAGAAAATGTAACATTTTGTTGATAGTTATAGTCGACGAAGATAAGCGATAAGTTAAATATCAAGTACTTTGTTTTTAGTTAAACAAAAGAATTCTTAAGTAAGAAATGAAAATATGAAAATCTGTAGATATACATATATAAGTAAGATATACAAAACTTCAGATATAAAAGAGAATATAATAATAAGATATAAGATATATACATATATAATAATAATAATAATAATAAGATATGCTAGATGTAATATAATAGATTAAGATATCAATTTCAACAAGTAAAATAAAAACGACAGTTGAGTGTGATCGACATTAAAGATACTCAGTAGCTCATCGAACTTGACTAAAATCTAGAAATAAATTTGAGCTATCTGCAACTATAGTGAAAACTATTTTAGTAAATAATGTCCAATAGACGAACATCTCTAATAAACGAACATCTCTAATAGACGGACACCTCTAATAGGCGCATAGCAAATTCGCGTCTTTTGAGCGGACACTAACTTTTAACAGACTAAAATTACACTACTATGCGTGTCCGGCCAAGAGAGTTTTCACTCTAATACAAGCGCAATTGTTTCACACAAATTTTGGGAATTCTAACCGCTAAGGTCTCTGGAAATTGTAGGTTTCCTACGACCAGTGCCGGCGTTAGCCAACGCTAGGCCCTGGGCCGTGGATTTTTCGCAAGGTCTTCGTGGTTGAGAATAAATTTGAGCTCAAGGTAACATTTGGGAATAAAGTTTGTAGTAATACTGCGAATATTTTGAATTTACAAGTATGAGGCCCTGGGCGGTGGCCCAAGTTCGCCGCACCTAAAACCGGTGCTGTCTACGACGTAGATGTTGCAAAGTCCTAATGCCCCGCGGTCGTAAGTCTTCGGATAATGAGTATATGAAAAGCAAAGCTAGAAACCATAAAAGAAACAGCAAGATAATAAAATAGTTACGATACAAAACCTTATATGAACTATGAATCAGTATTATTAAAGATTAGAACTAAAGAAAGCAAACATTAAAGCTTCTAAGCTGCTAGAAAATTTCTACTTAAAACCATATATGTATAAAAAGAAATGCATATAAAATATTAAAGAGCTCATTATATATGTATATAAAAATATATACATATGATATGTACGTTATATATAATCAACTGATTCTTAAGAATATATGTACATATATGTAATTTCACTTTATGCTTATTCATTCGTCTGCTTTTCGTTTCTCATTTCACTTCATTTCCCTTTTTTCTTTTTTTTTTTTTTTGCAGAAATCTAGTTTGAATTTGCGGGAGGCATCAAGTGCGTCATCAGCTGGCAAGGACAAGGACAGACTGTCCCTGAGCACAGACAACAAATACACACAGAATAATAGTGGAGGTGGTGGTGGTGGTGTTGGTGCTGGTGCTAGTGCTAGTGGTTTAAGTTCAGCACCACCCACTGGCAATCGTAGCACGACGCAGCACAGCTTCGAGCGTGAAGATAAAAAAGACAGCGGCAATGAAAAGGATGCGAATGGTGCACTGCAACAGTGCATCACTGAGCTGGCTGCCTCAATTGGCACTGGCAGTAGCACCGGCACCGGCACCGGCGTACTCAAAGCCAACGAACAAAGAATACTGCAAACAGCACAAAATGATAACAACAAGTCAGAGGTAGTAGCTGCCATTGCCACGGCTGGCCCTGGTGCTGGTGTTGAAAAAGAGCAATCAAAACCGCTTCGCAAGTCAACATCGCACTTTGTTACCGTCATCGAGGTCAAGGAGACCAAAGACAAAGACATGAATGAAACATCAGCTGCTGCTGCTGGTGCTGGTACAACGACAGCAACAGGGACGACGACAACGACGACGACGACGGTCAATGACACAACGTTAACATCGAATCCAACACCGCCATCGACATTCTCCCGTTATCCAGAACAGCGCAACAAGGCCGCAACAGAGGCCACAGCGCCACCATTGTCGCCATCGATGACATCGCCCGCCATGTCTGCCTCATCCTATGCAGCACATTTGGAGGCCAAAAAGAGAATGCCACCAAGGTGAGTGACTGCGAGAGAAAGGGAGAGAGATAGAGAGAGAGAGAGAGAGTTTAAGGCGGAGAGCCATACTGTGAGAGTGAATGAGACTGTGCAAGAAAATGAAACTGTGACAGAGCCTGAGGCTGGGCCTGAGACTGTCAGAGAGGATGAGACTAAGACTTATACTGTGACTGAGACTGAGACAGAGAATGAGAGTGAGACTGTTAGAAAGAATGAGAATGAGACACAGAGAGGGAGAGAATATAAAACTGAGACTGTGAAGAATGAGAAAGACGCTGAGACTGAGACTGAATGTAAGTCTGAGACTGTGAGAGAGAATAAGACTTTGACTGCGACTATGAGAGAAACTAAGAGTGAGACCCTAAGAGATAGAGAGAGAAAAATACTTATACTTTTCTCTTTAATTTTCTTTGCAGACCACCTCCAAAACAGTTTAAACGCGTGGATCCGCCAACCATTCCCAACCATCAACAGCATCAATTGTCTTCATCGCCAAAACGTGAGACACCATACGCTGGCAGCACAATGCCATTGCCCAGCAGTAGTTCAGGCGAAAGTCCGGCCAGTTCATTGGAGCGTAATATAAAACCATCGGATATATTGCGACAAAAGTCATCAGAGAATTTAGAGTCAAAATATGCTGCAAATCGTAAGACAACGCCAGAGTTAAGTAAATTGGCAAATACGCCGGAATTGATCGAGGAATTAGGACGTAAAATGGTTGGCAAAACGGATAGTTTAGAGCATGCCAAACGTAATGATGGCGGCGGTGGCATTGCTGCCGCCAATGGCAATGGTGGTGGCAGTTTAGGACGCACTGCATCAACACCAAGCCGTGCACTTACACCAGCTGCTGGACGTACAGTGGGCGCATCGCCTACTGGTAGTTTAAGTAAAACCGCAAGACTTGCGGCAGCGGACAGTAGCTCAACAAATAGTTTGGAGAAGAAATCACGCATCTCGTTGCAGGCGAGCGATGCTGAGACAACAGCATCGGCACAACGTAGTGTTGGCTCTAAGGAATCTGTAAGTCTATAAACAAATTTCTTAGCAAAAAAAAAATTTTTTGTTCAAAGAATTCCATAATTTTCGAGCGATTATTCCTATGACAACTATATATAATATAGAAATCTGATTAGAAGCAAACTTAGCAGTAATGTTTAAGATATTACTAATCTGAGATATTGTAAATTTAAATCGGATAACTCAACAATCAAAAAAAAAATTATACATAAAATTCCTTAGTATCCGACAGTTTATTCCTATGGCAGTCCTATATTCTATATTCTAATCTGATTTGAATCAAACTTGCCAAATAGTTTTAAAATAGTTATTGTGTATATGTCAGATATATAATAAACTGATCCGATGTTTAGAGTAATGAACATAATTTATATCCAGTTTTTTATTCGAATAACTTCGAATAGTTGATCGATCATAAATATGAATATATATCTTATACTTAAGTCTACTATTTTTTTCTACCGTTTTATTACAGATCAAAAGCTATGAATCGGTCTCATCACTCAGCTCGGACAGTGCCAAGGCGGCTCAGCAGGCGGACAATGAACCATATTATGATAGTGTGCCATTAGATAATGGCGACGGTGAATATGTATTTATAAAGCCAGGACGGACGGGTTCATCATCAAGTCGCGATGATTTATCAACACCAGGCAGCACATTGCCCATGGCACAGTTGAGTAGTCAAGCGAGTGTTACGGATCCCGAATCTCCAGGACGCACTTCCAACTATGTGAACATTGATTATTTTATGTAAGATGTTGTACAACAAGTTGCAATTTACAATTTGCAAATATTAATGTTATTTTGTCCCTTTTCTTTTGCAGTCAGAGCAATGAGACACGCTCGAGTTCATTGGACAGCGATGGAGAATATGAAGGACCAAACATATTGCGTACCATATCGCATGATGAACAACAATCGAACACATCGAGCACATCACAGACGCCAGGTGCATTACGCAAGGTTCGTTTCCAATTATTGCATAAAAATGTTAAGGGAAAATTCTGAACAAAAAAAAAAAAAATTTATTTTCAGTTTTTTTTTAAGTTTGAAAATAATTTTCAATTTCAACTTTAATTTTTATTTGAATTTGCAATCTTTCAATTTTGTTAATTTTTTTTTTTTTTTTTTCCTTTTTTTTTATTTTTGATGTTGTTGATGTTGCTATTTTAGTGTTGTTGAATCATGCTTTAATGGCAAATCATTCGAATCAGCTGAAAGCTACAATGTGTCCCATCTAAACACATTAACGCATGATGCAACATTAAAACAAACAATGCAAAATGCATTCAATTTGTTTAATTGCAAACAACATTAGTTTTTTTGTTTTTTTTTTTTTCTTTTTTCTTTTCTTTTTGCCTTTTATTATGCCACACCCACTCAGCTAATCTGCCCACAATTTTTACTGGTAGAGCTTTAGCTTTGACTTAAGTCACATTTTTTGTTTGGCCTTCAGCCATGCAAGTTAACGCATTAAAAACTGTAGAAAAAACTATTGTAAATTATCAGCAATGTTGCTGTGCAAGTTGCACTTTGTTTCCAGTGCCGCGAACTTCGTTTATATTCGAAAATTATTGCTTCAATCCATATACTAATACATTCTACAAGGTTAAGGTACTACATCTGACATCAGATGAAAATTTCTATAGTTCAGTTAAGGACATATGTGCATAGTGTAAGAAATTGTTATTAAATATAAATTATATAGACAAGAAAATAAAGTCTCGATTTAGCTGGCATGCATAAGTCCTTACTAAGTAAGTTTCCTGTAAGTTTCAGCAGGATTGCTTACCAGATAAATAAAATGAACGTACAAAAACAACATTTTCAAGCAATTGACAATGACAACTATGCTTAAGAATATATATTGTCGATTATAATTGTCTGATTTCAGCACAATTACATTATGCAGTTAGAGACGAACTTTGGTGTACGGACGACTTTGTTCGTCCTAGTGTCTTATTATTATTATATATCCTTTATCAGTATCAACAGCAGATTGCAAATTTAAATATCTTAGCTTCAAAGCTTCCTATGGCCATTAGCTGTAAACAAGCTACATAAGCTGTATAATAAGCCGGATCGGATCGCTGTATCATATAGCTGCTATAATTGGTCAAAAATGAAGTTTTATTATGAATAACTTTGCTTTTTAAGCTTTCCAGCTTTCTTAGAAAATTAAAGTTTAGTGACGACTTATATAATGTCGTTGTCCAAATGTTGTCCAAATCGGACCACTATATCATACAGCACATGAACAATTGACCAAAAACTGAATTTTTTTATGAAAAGTTTCTTTTTCTAGTTTTGAATAATTTTAATAAAGGAATTTACAGACATACATATTTGATGAAATATTTTATACAAATAAAACAATTTCTGTTATGAGAAGAAATTTGAATTTCCGTTATCACTAAAAGCGCAAACAAAAATACAGATTATGTCAGAGCCAAACATGCCAAAATCAACGAATTTACACTACGTAATACCAGGTGAACAGAAGCTAACAGCAAGCTCTGTTAATAATTAATAAATTTATTAATATATAATACATATGTAACTCTATTAGTATAGCTAATTCAGTTAATTCAGATATCACTGTTAATATAAAGATATATAATTTAACTGATATGACATGATCAGAATTTTTTTTTTCTTAGTTTAGTGGTAACCGAAATTTAAATTTCTTGCAATTCTTAAATATCTATTGACTTTTAAATTTCGTCTCTATAAATCCTGTATATAAATCGGAACCAGCCAGAATTATAGAATCGATCGGTGGAAAATTGAATTTTTATATGATAAGATTTCTTCTAAGACTTCGTATTTTCGGCCCGCCGAAAATAATTTTTTGCCATTTCTGTTTTTAATTGTTTCAAGTTCAATTCATTAATTTTGAATAACATTTTTATTTTTTTTTACTAGTTTAATACATATATTAATTACTACTTTATAATATAACTAATATATACTCTACATATTTAACTAATTACTAACCAATATTTTTTTTTTTATGTTGATTTTTTTTCTGTTTCTTTTCGTTTTGATTTCATACGTTTTTCTTTTCTTTCTCTTCTCTTACGTTTTTTCTCAACAGAACTTAGTTTCAGCGATACTTGTGAGTACCGATCAATCAATACATTCAATATCTTCAAGACTTCAACATTCAATTCATGCTGAAGATATATATATATATATATCTGATATATAGTACAATATATAGTGCTAAATGCATATGTATTAGTATTATGCAATATTTGTATTTTTGTTTATTGCTCTTGAAGATATTGAATGTATTGATTGATCGGTACTCACAAGTATCGCTGAAACTAAGTTCTGTTGAGAAAAAACGTAAGAGAAGAGAAAGAAAAGAAAAACGTATGAAATCAAAACGAAAAGAAACAGAAAAAAAATCAACATAAAAAAAAAAATATTGGTTAGTAATTAGTTAAATATGTAGAGTATATATTAGTCATATTATATAGTAGTAATTTAATATATGTATTAAACTAGTAAAAAAAAATAAAATTGTTATTCAAAATTAATGAATTGAACTTGAAACAATTAAAAACAGAAATGGCAAAAAGTTATCTTCGGCGGGCCGAAAATACGAAGTCTTAGAAGAAATCTTATCATATAAAAATTCAATTTTCCACCGATCGATTCTATAATTCTGGCTGGTTCCGATTTATATACAAGATTTATAGAGACGAAATTTAAAAGTCAATAGATATTTAAGAATTGCAAGAAATTTAAATTTCGGTTACCACTAAACTAAGAGAAAAAAAAAAATTGTGATCATTGTCATATCAGTTAAATTATATATCTTTATATTAACAGTGATATCTGAATTAACTGAATTAGCTATACTAATAGAGTTACATATGTATTATATATTAATAAAGTTATTAATTATTAACAGAGCTTGCTGTTAGCTTCTGTTCACCTGGTATTACGTAGTGTAAATTCGTTGATTTTGGCATGTTTGGCTCTGACATAATCTGTATTTTTGTTTGCGCTTTTAGTGATAACGGAAATTCAAATTTCTTCTCATAACAGAAATTGTTTTATTTATATAAAATATTTAATCAAATATGTATGTCTGTAAATTCCTTTATTAAAATTATTCAAAACTAGAAAAAGAAACTTTTCATAAAAAAATTCAGTTTTTGGTCAATTGTTCATGTGCTGTATGATATAGTGGTCCGATTTGGACAACATTTGGACAACGACATTATATAAGTCGTCACTAAACTTTAATTTTCTAAGAAAGCTGGAAAGCTTAAAAAGCAAAGTTATTCATAATAAAACTTCATTTTTGACCAATTATAGCAGCTATATGATACAGCGATCCGATCCGGCTTATTATAGCTTGTTTACAGCTAATGGCCATAGGAAGCTTTGAAGCTAAGATATTTAAATTTGCAATCTGCTGTTGATACTGATAAAGGATATATAATAATAATAAGACAGTAGGACGAACAAAGTCGTCCGTACACCAAAGTTCGTCTCTAACTGCATAATGTAATTGTGCTGAAATCAGACAATTATAATCGACAATATATATTCTTAAGCATAGTTGTCATTGTCAATTGCTTGAAAATGTTGTTTTTGTACGTTCATTTTATTTATCTGGTAAGCTATCCTGCTGAAACTTACAGGAAACTTACTTAGTAAGGATTTATGCATGCCAGCTAAATCGAGACTTTATTTTCTTGTCTATATAATTTATATTTAATAACAATTTCTTACACTATGCACATATGTCTTTAACTGAACTATAGAAATTTTCATCTGATGTCAGATGTAGTACCTTAACCTTGTAGAATGTATTAGTATATGGATTGAAGCAATAATTTTCGAATATAAACGAAGTTCGCGGCACTGGAAACAAAGTGCAACTTGTACAGCAACATTGCTGATAATTTACAATAGTTTTTTCTACAGTTTTTAATGCGTTAACTTGCATGGCTGAAGGCCAAACAAAAAATGTGACTTAAGTCAAAACTAAAGCTCTACCAGTAAAAATTGTGGGCAGATTAGCTGAGTGGGTGTGGCATAATAGAGGCGAAAAGAAAAGAAAAAAAAAAAGAAAAAACTAATGTTGTTTGCAATTAAACAAATTGAATGCATTTTGCATTGTTTGTTTTAATGTTGCATCATGCGTTAATGTGTTTAGATGGGACACATTGTAGCTTTCAGCTGATTCGAATGATTTGCCATTATAGCATGATTCAACAACACTAAAATAGCAACATCAACAACATCAAAAATAAAAAAAAAGGAAAAAAAAAAATTAACAAAATTGAAAGATTGCAAATTCAAATAAAAATTAAAGTTGAAATTGAAAATTATTTTCAAACTTAAAAAAAAAAACTGAAAATAAATTTTTTTTTTTTTTGTTCAGAATTTTCCCTTAACATTTTTATGCAATAATTGGAAACGAACCTTGCGTAATGCACCTGGCGTCTGTGATGTGCTCGATGTGTTCGATTGTTGTTCATCATGCGATATGGTACGCAATATGTTTGGTCCTTCATATTCTCCATCGCTGTCCAATGAACTCGAGCGTGTCTCATTGCTCTGACTGCAAAAGAAAAGGGACAAAATAACATTAATATTTGCAAATTGTAAATTGCAACTTGTTGTACAACATCTTACATAAAATAATCAATGTTCACATAGTTGGAAGTGCGTCCTGGAGATTCGGGATCCGTAACACTCGCTTGACTACTCAACTGTGCCATGGGCAATGTGCTGCCTGGTGTTGATAAATCATCGCGACTTGATGATGAACCCGTCCGTCCTGGCTTTATAAATACATATTCACCATCGCCATTATCTAATGGCACACTATCATAATATGGTTCATTGTCCGCCTGCTGAGCCGCCTTGGCACTGTCCGAGCTGAGTGATGAGACCGATTCATAGCTTTTGATCTGTAATAAAACGGTAGAAAAAAATAGTAGACTTAAGTATAAGATATATATTCATATTTATGATCGATCAGCTATTCGAAGTTATTCGAATAAAAAACTGGATATAAATTATGTTCATTACTCTAAACATCGGATCAGTTTATTATATATCTGACATATACACAATAACTATTTTAAAACTATTTGGCTAGTTTGATTCAAATCAGATTAGAATATAGAATATAGGACTGCCATAGGAATAAACTGTCGGATACTAAGGAATTTTATTTTATAATTTTTTTTTTGATTGTTGAGTTATCCGATTTAAATTTACAATATCTCAGATTAGTAATATCTTAAACATTACTGCTAAGTTTGCTTCTAATCAGATTTCTATATTATATATAGTTGTCATAGGAATAATCGCTCGAAAATTATGGAATTCTTTGAACAAAAAATTTTTTTTTGCTAAGAAATTTGTTTATAGACTTACAGATTCCTTAGAGCCAACACTACGTTGTGCCGATGCTGTTGTCTCAGCATCGCTCGCCTGCAACGAGATGCGTGATTTCTTCTCCAAACTATTTGTTGAGCTACTGTCCGCTGCCGCAAGTCTTGCGGTTTTACTTAAACTACCAGTAGGCGATGCGCCCACTGTACGTCCAGCAGCTGGTGTAAGTGCACGGCTTGGTGTTGATGCAGTGCGTCCTAAACTGCCACCACCATTGCCATTGGCGGCAGCAATGCCACCACCGCCATCATTACGTTTGGCATGCTCTAAACTATCTGTTTTGCCAACCATTTTACGTCCTAATTCCTCGATCAATTCCGGCGTATTTGCCAATTTACTTAACTCTGGCGTTGTCTTACGATTTGCAGCATATTTTGACTCTAAATTCTCTGATGACTTTTGTCGCAATATGTCCGATGGTTTTATATTACGCTCCAATGAACTGGCCGGACTTTCGCCTGAACTACTGCTGGGCAATGGCATTGTGCTGCCAGCGTATGGTGTCTCACGTTTTGGCGATGAAGACAATTGATGCTGTTGATGGTTGGGAATGGTTGGCGGATCCACGCGTTTAAACTGTTTTGGAGGTGGTCTGCAAAGAAAATTAAAGAGAAAAGTATAAGTATTTTTCTCTCTCTATCTCTTAGGGTCTCACTCTTAGTTTCTCTCATAGTCGCAGTCAAAGTCTTATTCTCTCTCACAGTCTCAGACTTACATTCAGTCTCAGTCTCAGCGTCTTTCTCATTCTTCACAGTCTCAGTTTTATATTCTCTCCCTCTCTGTGTCTCATTCTCATTCTTTTTAACAGTCTCACTCTCATTCTCTGTCTCAGTCTCAGTCTCAGTCACAGTATAAGTCTTAGTCTCATCCTCTCTGACAGTCTCAGGCCCAGCCTCAGGCTCTGTCACAGTCTCATTTTCTTGCACAGTCTCATTCACTCTCACAGTATGGCTCTCCGCCTTAAACTCTCTCTCTCTCTCTATCTCTCTCCCTTTCTCTCGCAGTCACTCACCTTGGTGGCATTCTCTTTTTGGCCTCCAAATGTGCTGCATAGGATGAGGCAGACATGGCGGGCGATGTCATCGATGGCGACAATGGTGGCGCTGTGGCCTCTGTTGCGGCCTTGTTGCGCTGTTCTGGATAACGGGAGAATGTCGATGGCGGTGTTGGATTCGATGTTAACGTTGTGTCATTGACCGTCGTCGTCGTCGTTGTCGTCGTCCCTGTTGCTGTCGTTGTACCAGCACCAGCAGCAGCAGCTGATGTTTCATTCATGTCTTTGTCTTTGGTCTCCTTGACCTCGATGACGGTAACAAAGTGCGATGTTGACTTGCGAAGCGGTTTTGATTGCTCTTTTTCAACACCAGCACCAGGGCCAGCCGTGGCAATGGCAGCTACTACCTCTGACTTGTTGTTATCATTTTGTGCTGTTTGCAGTATTCTTTGTTCGTTGGCTTTGAGTACGCCGGTGCCGGTGCCGGTGCTACTGCCAGTGCCAATTGAGGCAGCCAGCTCAGTGATGCACTGTTGCAGTGCACCATTCGCATCCTTTTCATTGCCGCTGTCTTTTTTATCTTCACGCTCGAAGCTGTGCTGCGTCGTGCTACGATTGCCAGTGGGTGGTGCTGAACTTAAACCACTAGCACCAGCACCAACACCACCACCACCACCACCACCTCCACTATCATTCTGTGTGTATTTGTTGTCTGTGCTCAGGGACAGTCTGTCCTTGTCCTTGCCAGCTGATGACGCACTTGATGCCTCCCGCAAATTCAAACTAGATTTCTGCAAAAAAAAAAAAAAAGAAAAAAGGGAAATGAAGTGAAATGAGAAACGAAAAGCAGACGAATGAATAAGCACAAAGTGAAATTACATATATGTATATTCTTAAGAATCAGTTGATTATATATACATATCATATGTATATATTTTTATATATTTATAATGAGCTCTTTAATATTTTATATGCATTTCTTTTTATATATGGTTTTAAGTAGAAATTTTCTAGCAGCTTAGAAGCTTTAATGTTTGCTTTCTTTAGTTCTAATCTTTAATAATACTGATTCATAGTTCATATAAGGTTTTGTATCGTAACTATTTTATTATCTTGCTGTTTCTTTTATGGTTTCTAGCTTTGCTTTTCATATACTCATTATCCGAAGACTTACGACCGCGGGGCATTAGGACTTTGCAACATCTACGTCGTAGACAGCACCGGTTTTAGGTGCGGCGAACTTGGGCCACCGCCCAGGGCCTCATACTTGTAAATTCAAAATATTCGCAGTATTACTACAAACTTTATTCCCAAATGTTACCTTGAGCTCAAATTTATTCTCAACCACGAAGGCCTTGCGAAAAATCCACGGCCCAGGGCCTAGCGTTGGCTAACGCCGGCACTGGTCGTAGGAAACCTACAATTTCCAGGGACCTTAGCGGTTAAAATTCCCAAAATTTGTGTAAAACAAGTGCGCTTGTATTAGAGTGAAAAATCTCTTGGCCGGACACGCATAGTAGTGCAATTTTAGTCTGTTAAAAGTTAGTGTCCGCTCAATAGACGCGAATTTGCTATGAACCTATTAGAGGTGTCCGTCTATTAGAGATGTTCCTCTATTAAAAATTATTTACTAAAATAGTTTTCACTATAGTTGCAGATAGCTCAAATTTATTTCTAGATTTTAGTCAAGTTCGATGAGCTACTGAGTATCTTTAATGTCGATCACACTCAACTGTCGTTTTTATTTTACTTGTTGAAATTGATATCTTAATCTATTATATTACATCTAGCATATCTTATTATTATTATTATTATTATATATGTATATATCTTATATCTTATTATTATTATTATTCTCTTTTATATCTGAAGTTTTGTATATCTTACTTATATATATCTACAGATTTTCATATTCATATTTTCATTTCTTACTTAAGAATTCTTTTGTTTAACTAAAAACAAAGTACTTGATATTTAACTTATCGCTTATCTTCGTCGACTATAACTATCAACAAAATGTTACATTTTCTTTTTATTTAAGATATGTATGTGTATAAATATTTCTGGAGTTAAGTGTTTATATGATTAATGAAGCAATTGAAGAATTTTTTTTTTTTTTGTTTTTTTTTATAGATTTCATAGAAATGAAAAATGCTTAGAATTATTTTAATGCCATTTTTA